>VOQK01000650.1:0-16064 GCA_015052645.1 Benitochromis conjunctus | reverse complement strand
CACTATTTTAATTTGGCGCTTTCATTTTACTTATCAGCGTGTCTGTGCTGTCTGTGGGTGTGGTTGATGATCTTCTAATCCGGTGTTGTGTTGCATGCCTGTGTGTTTGTGTTCCTGTGTGTGTGTGTGTGGATGTGTCTCTGCATTTGTGGGTGTGCGTGGGTGTTTTAGAGTGGGCTAACTCCTCTGCATGTAGCTGCTCACTACGATAATCAGAGAGTGGCACTGCTGCTGCTGGATCAGGGAGCTTCCCCACACGCTGCCGCCAAGGTATCCACACAAACACATATGAGCACACGTGTTAAGAGGAACTCACCTGGCTTATCACTTGCGCAACATCCCATTAATAATGATTCATGTTTAATATTCACCCGTATAAATGTGGATCTAATTCTTACCCATTTCCTCCATCCATTTCATCGTGCATCAGTGAAAGCGTGGGTTTTATTTTGTGCTCAGTCAAGTCTTAGAAACCACCTGACCAGCCTGAAATGAGGTCATGCTGTCAGCAGATTTGGGTTGCTGGTTTGCTACATATTGCAAGCAATATACTGTGTTTCTCCTAAAAACAAAAAATGTAATTACTCTAGAGTAAGTAATAGCGCCAAACTATTAACTTTTCCTCTTTTTTTTTGTCCGTTCAAGAGTCGACAAAATGATGTGTTCCCAATAAAAAAATTAAAAAAAAAGTTAAGTTAACTGTTAAGTTACAAAGACAAACATAAGTGGTTAAGTGGTTTGTCTCCTGCCAGGCTTTGAGAGTCTGTCGAAACCGCAGAACAAGTATGAGCAGAAAGCCAGAACCAACCAAAACTATGGCAGGAAATGCCTGGACTGTCAAATGACATGCCACAAAAGGAGACCAAAGCTTGTAAAGCCACTTTGGTCCCTCCTAGCACTCTTTCTCTTCCTTAATCTGCGTCTGTCTAAATGTATTCCTTTGCTTTTCTTGTCGCCTTCCCACACTCATTCTGTCCTGCCTTTTTCCTTTCTCTCTCTCGCTTTCTCAAATTGTTTTTCATTTGGCTTGGTTCTAAAGTTAGAGTGCTTGATCTAATTTAAGTGCTTTTGGAAACAAATCAGTCAGTGTGTACAAGAGGAGTTGTATAAAGGCGTTAATAAAGACACAAGTAGGGAACTATTGCAGTTATTGCTGCAATAGTTCCCTGCAGTACCATAATCTGTTCTCTGTGTGTGATGTTTTTCTACTTAGCGATGGAGATAGGAAAAAATGGATTTTGACTTGAAGTATAAGTCTTGCTTTACACAGTGCAGTAAATTAAATGAAAGAAGGAAGCCAAGTTAGGCTCTGTAAATAGAGGCTATTCCCTCTTTCAGACTCACCATATCCTTTTACTCGCTCTCATTTGAGCTAGAATTACCTCAAGGCTACCCAGAGGTTTCAATGTAGCCCTCCTGCTACTGTAGCTTAATGTTTTCTCTCAGGTCCTCTCCTCCACAGTAGCAAAAAGGAGGAGGTGGTGACTGTTCACGTTAAAGCTGCACTCCTGTTTGTACACTTTGTCTCTAGTGCTTTCACTGTTGTGAATGTGTGTAACAGCAAAGGTAAACCTTCTGTCTGAGGTTTTCCAAACAGCTGTATCTGTGATACGTGAGGCTGACCACACTAGCCTCAAGGCTGTCAATAAATTGAACGACCCTTGTGCTGCAAATTTGCTTTCACGTCAAACTGGATCATACGCCCTGATGCAAAATTACAACATTTTGCATCAGGCCCATAGTTTAGTCTATAATGTATGAAATTAATTCCATTTCGATTGAGAATGGACTGCAGTACATTATAGATGAAAACTGCATTATGCAACACTGACGCTTACTTCAATTAGCAACTTCTCTGTTAAAGTAAAGTAGATAAAACGATGTACCAGCCACTACAACCATAGACGAGCTCGGTCCAGCCTCCTAACCTCTCCACCTCTCTTGCGCACCTTAGAACGGCTACATGCCCCTTCATATCGCTGCCAAAAAGAACCAAATGGAAATTGGGACCACACTGCTGGAGTACGGTGCAGACACCAATGCAGTGACGCGGCAAGGCATCAGCCCAATTCACCTGGCAGCACAGGAGGGCAATGTGGATCTGGTGTCACTGCTGCTGACCAAGAACGCTAATGTCAACGTGTGCAACAAGGTAGAATCTGTCACATAGCTATAATATTTATAACTGCAAAAACAAATGTAATTAAGATTACACATGCATATAGCCCACAATCCTTTTTAACCAGTAGTAAGTAAACACTTAAAAAATGTAACCATGGATTTGCATGATTTTTGCGTCTCTTTGTTTCATGTGCAGAGCGGACTAACACCACTCCACTTAGCAGCGCAGGAGGACAAGGTCAATGTTGCTGAAGTCCTTCTCAATCACGGGGCTGATATCAACCCACAAACAAAGGTACAGCTTTTTGAGTAGCACACATGCACAGAAAACCGTAAATACACAAGTTGGCAGGTTTTGATGCATATTTATACTTTTTTAACTTCCATCAGTTAATTTGCTAATTTTCCTCTTTTGCTGAACATGCTCATACACTCACTGGTCTGCAGACGTCTCAGGCGCTGCATAAATAAAGGATTGTTACCTGAGTAGAAGGTGATCGCGTTGTTATGGATGCAGCAAACACACATTCATGCACATAACCGCGTTCACTAAGAGCTGCAGTAGCTAAAGGCTGGGCTAACACAAGGTTATTGGTGGTGTGTTTGTGCTGACAGGACAGTTGTTTACAACAAAGAGGTTATTCACCCACTGATCTCCATTATACACAAATACATCATTCATAGGAGATGAAATACGATGCAGTTTTTAAGTTGTTTTAGAGAAATTACATCATGTGAGAGCATGTATATATTTGCCTGGTAAATTTTACACTTAAAATATAAACTCTCCAAAATGCAGGCCAGATCTCTAGTAAACTGTGATGTAACAAATTATAGTCTGCAGTTGGCAAATGTAAGTCATTTTCCGTCCTCTTTTATTTGAATTGTCTGTACCTCTTCCGCCATCATTTGTCATTCCAGATGGGTTACACTCCGCTGCATGTAGCTTGCCACTATGGAAATGCAAAGATGGCAAACTTCCTGCTGCACAACCATGCCAGAGTCAATGGCAAAACCAAGGTAGACACACAGATTCACACACATACAGCCTCGTATCACTGTATTGCTGAAGACTGCAATCCTGCAGTGTATTTGCATCTTTCCTGGACAAAGTGATTGTGTTTGCGTTGCTGTGTTTAGAACGGGTACACTCCTCTACACCAAGCTGCTCAGCAGGGCCACACCCACATCATCAACCTGCTGCTTCAGAACGGGGCCTCGGCCAACGAGCTCACTGTGGTTAGTACACAAACACACGGGCTGGACAGCAGAGCTTAACTTTGACGAAATACTGAATACTTTTTTTTCCCTTTCTGTGTGTAACTTCCTCTGTGTGTCTTTGTCACTGGTAAGAACGGGAACACTGCCCTATCCATTGCCCACCGTCTTGGTTACATCTCTGTGGTTGACACTCTGAGGCCTGTGACTGATGAAAACTTGGCCACTATGGTAAGACATTGTCTTCTCGTCAACACCATCTCACATGCACAATCTTTATTACATCATACATCAACTGGTGGATATTTTGTGTAACTTGACAGCCGTGCAAAGATTGTGCATCTTATTGAAAAGTTATAATGTATGTTTTCATTTTTGCGGGTATGTGAGACTGTGTGATTTTTATTGATAATTCAGCTTCATTAGTTTAAATGATAAACTGATAGCTATCATGTTTTAGGAAATTGACAGGAGCAAATCTCATTTTCCAGATACTGAAGGGTAAACCTTTATATTTTATTTTCTAGGCAGCCATTTATTTTATTTAGTTATTAACTATGTGGAAATCAGCTTTGTCACTCGGAGATACTTTACATTTTAATGCAGTTTCTTGCTTTAATTGTTGGTGCATTAAAGGATTTTCTGATATGTAAGATTTTAGAGATGATTGCAATGCTTTTTGGGTTCTGACATTAGCAGAAAAAAGAATTTCGGGACTGAAAGTTGTACAGTGCATTAGAAATAGTATCGCTTTGGTTGTTTGTAGGATTAGGAAGGTTGTTGTTTGCTTAATGTTTTGCATTTGTCTGTGAAACTACTAGTGTTTTCTTACCGAGCAGCTAGCTCATTGCCAAAAATAAATCCTGGCCAGACAGCCAGCAGCACACTGTAAGCGGCGTTAAGGTGTGAATACTGCAAATGAGCTTGCAAGGCAGTCTGTCACGCTGTGTCACATGTGTGAAGTTGCCCTGCTTAAGAGAAAGGGACGGCTCAGATTGGAGCTTAAGGTTTCCCCTCGTATAGCCAAAGTTACTAACAGTGATCTGACCCTGATGAGCAGATGTGTAAGAAAATGGTAGAGAAAGACAGTGATGAAGACGTGACAAGCGTGCGAGGGGGACAGTGAGTGAAGAGCCAGGAAAAGAGGTCACTGAGGATCCAGCACAATCAGCAGGAAAGTGTATTAGTCATAAATGCTTCAATCCACAGGAGTGTGCATAAAAGATCAAGGTCATCTCCTCACACCTCAGTGTGACTGATCTATTATTCACCATACAGAGACCTCTGCTGTTGTTTTATGTTGCTCTTAAGCCTACATCTGCAGCATGTGGAACATTTGCTGATCAGCTATCTGGGTTAAGATGGCCTTCAGAAATACAGTATGACTACTTCTTGCTATGACAGGGGCTAGAGTCTAGTCTAAGGCCCATATAAGGAAATATATGTGAAGGTTTCCCTTTATTTGCAACTTAAATCCTGAAGTTGACACAAGCTGACTACATTTGTCTGAGCTTCAGCTGATAAAATATTTAAAGAGTGGATAATAATCAAGATATACTTTTCTTATGAAAAATGTCTGTATGTTCCCTTTGCTGTCACCCATAAACTGACTTTCAAAATATCAACAACATTGTCACTATGTAGCAATGTGTAAGACAGTGATGTCAAGTAATTATGTGACATATTATGATAGAAGAAAATCCAATTATAACTGCTTAAAAAAACATGTGAGGACATAGGTATTGTTACAAATATATAATATATCTATTTTTTTTAATTTCCAGAGTGCATCCGAAAAACATAAAATCAATGTCCCGGAGACCATGAATGAGTTCCTCGATATGTCAGACGATGAAGGTATGTCAAAAAATGTTTTTAAATCTTATCACTGAGCACTAATATCAATGAAAGTGCATAATTCCCATATACTGTGTGCTATGTGATGTCATTCTCATTAACGTGCATGTTTCACTGTATGTGTATCCAAAACACAGTCCAGGCCAATGTGCCAGAAACTCTCAGTGAGGAGTCTTTGTCAGATGTTGACGAAGGTATTGGTTTGAATCCTCTCTTCTATTATTTGCTTCTTTTCCTTTAACACAACAGAGCTGCCTTGCCTAGAACTAACAGTGTCGCCTTTGCTATACTGCTGTTCTGCTTGCTGTTCATGTTAATGGGAACATTTTCAGGGGAACTTACTCATTGACCAGGATACACACTGTCCACTCAAACTAAATGCTGTGGTTATTCTTTAGTTACTATGTTGTTAAGGCCCCATGGGTTGTGCATATATACTGTTTTATTGTTTTTATTTTTTTTCCTTAGTCGTTAATCATGCAGACAAAGAATGAAATCTCAGCTATAGCCATTTTATTTGACACAAAATTGTGTAGCTGTGGAAAAAAATGAAAGCAAAATTAATGTGACACACATTAAAATTCAGAGTTGGAATATGAAGAGACCTGCAAACAATGATTCAAATCATTTTTCAATGTATGTAAAATTCAAGTTTCATAGTTAGCAGCAGAGTAGCTGCATCAGGACTGCAGGCTCACGTGCTGCCATGTTTATGGTACACAGGACCGCCCAACTCAGTCCTCTGTTCTTTGTTTTGGAACCGCACAGCCAACATACTTGCAAAATTGATGAGCTTGTTCACGGGCTGTTGCTCAGGGGATGTTGGTCAAAGGGTGTGGAGTTTCTGTGTGAGGTGATACAGCTAGGCTCAACAAGTATACACACATATCAGGTTTTAGGGGATGAGTTTGTTCTGAAGATCCTCACATAGGAAATATAATGTCCATGACTTAATGTCCTCCACATAAACAGTTTATACCATGTTTGTATTTCATCAGCGTTGTACTTGTGTAGCCTTGATAATCACTTGCCCATTAGCACCACCAGACTGGCTTCAGACAGCAGTTGTATTCAGGTCTGCACTCCTTTGTTTTCTATAGGATGCTGTTGTTTTGCTCTATGTGGGTGTGTGTTAAAGAAGTAGCAGGAGTAAGTGAAGAGTTTCAACTTGTTTTAATCCTACATGAGGGAAGCCAATCCTATTAAGCTGCAGGTTGGAGTGACTCTAACAGCTCCCTGTGGTTGCTGTTGTGTGGTGTGTGTGTTTTCTTGTGTGTGATTGTGACCTGCCTTATGACTTCTATACATGACTACAGCCACTAATCTATAAGAATAACTTAAGTCTTTAATTTTCTCTGCTAGCATCATAGTATAGATTTCTATAATACCTATGGCATTGGCCTGAAATAGTTTAATTATTGCCGTTAACCGTTGCTGCTTTGCTTGCATTCTCTTATTCTTGTGCAAGTTGTAGTCACTGTGTGCAACATAGAGACAGAAGAGCTAGACAGAGAAATGTTGCTCAGTAGATTAAAAATTGCAAAATTATGTGGTTATTTCGTCATTATTTTAGCCCCACTCCGGCTTTGACACACAGCCAAACTCCCTCTGGGACTTCCATCACAGAGGAAGAAAAAAAAAAACTCAGTGAAAGTTTTCTTCTTTTCTCCATCACTGTCTGCTGAAGTTCCCAGGCATTTGCTCAAACGACCTGTCAGCTGACTGTGCTCTCCGCAGAGCGGTAAACACTTCCACTTCGGCCCCCGTTGACACTCTTCAGCTGGAGTTTGTTGTGGATGCTGCTGAGCCAGAGACGCACAGTCTCTCTCGCTTTAAATCCAATGAGATGAGCTTTTTTTTTTTGAGCCGCCTGCAAGAGATTTAACCCCGGTGTGGCCACCGATGTCAGCTGGCTTAGACTTAGGCTGTTTCTGTGTAGCCTCGTGTCCTTTTATGTGTAGCAAGGAGACGCAAAACTTGGAGGGGTTCTAATTTAAATTGTTTGCGCAACGAAAGTAACAGGGATGTGCAAGAAACACGGCTGGAGTGGAGTTAAGTGTTTAGGGTGACGAGAGGGCAGCTTTTTCCACCAGCACCAGAAGCATTGGATGGACTTCTTGGTAGTATTAAACTTTCTTAGGATGTACTTTTTACTGCGTGGGCGTTTTGTGGCGTTTTAGAGAAACAGAAATTACCGCCGAAACACGAGCAGAGCTGTAATCGATATGTCTGCGCTGGACAAAGGTAAGAGCGCTCGGGGGTTTAAAAGAAGTTTCAATAGCCGGTGCAATTACTAAGCCAAGGAGGATTGATCGAGAGACAGAAAGTAAGAAAGTGAAAGCTACTGAGCGCCAATGTGAAATTGTCACTGTAACATGTGGTTATTATTTTTTCGTTTTACTGGTTTTAGTTTTTTATTGCGTGAACTATAATTAACATTCTTTTTATATTTGTAGAAAAGTTATTTTCTTCTTCTTAGAGGGGCGGAGAAAGGCAGGCTTTGTTTTTTGTTTGTTTGTTTTTTGGGTCCAGAATATGCTTTAAAATATAGGCTAGAACAGGAGGGTGTGTGTGTGTGTGTGTGTGTGTGTGTGCGTGCGTGTGTGTGTGTGTGTGTGTGAGAGACAGACTCCAGCTGCGTGGCAATCTAGCGAGCACTGGGGGAGTCAAAAAGAGAAGAGCAAAGGGTCACTGAGGAATAGGAGAGAGGAGGAGGACAAATAGGGGAAAAATATAAGAAAGGTGAAAGCAGAAAACAGGACGAATAAAGGGGTAGAAAAATGGGATGAAGACTAAGGGATGGTGAAATAAACACACACAAAGAAAAAGAAAGAAACAGAAACAAAGAGGTTACGGGGAAACTCCAGTTGGTTTCCTTAATGCCTGATTTCAGATGTTGTGGATATAGCTGTGTGGGACTGTAAAAAGAACAAGACAGCTTAAGTTTGTGAAACACTAAGCATCATTTTTAACCAAGTGCATTTCAGCTAGAAGAGTTTTTGTTTCTTCACTACAATATTTTCACTTCTAGTCTGGACTCTCTTACAACTGTAGACCTAACAACCATTTCATAAGTTTTATCCTTGTTTTAATTACTTCATTTTCATTTTAGTATATCCTATAGCCTATGAATGTGTTTAAAACAATATATACACTGAATCATTGTTCACTAAGATGCCAGCTACAGATGTAACTAGGTTTGAACAACTGTCCAGACTGGACAGCTGTTTGTTGTTTGAACTGAAAGCCAAAGGCAGGGCAGGATGGATCAATGCTTGCATGATTTTTATGCCAAATTCTAACCTTACCATCTGAATGTCACAGCAAAACTACAGACTTATCAGACCAGGCAACGTTGTAAATTTCCTGATGTCCAGGAAGGCTTTGTGAATTGTTGTCTCAGTTTTCTGTTCTTAGCTGATGGGAGTGACACCCGGTGTGGTCTTCTGCTGCTGTAGTCCATCTGCTTCAGGGTTCAACTCGGCCCATTCGGATATGCTGTTCTGCATGCCTCGGATGTAATGAGTCACTGAGAGCCTTTCCATCAGCTTGAAGCAGTCTAGCCATTCTCCTGTGAGCTCGGGGCTCAACAAAGCATTTTCACTCAGAGAACTGCTGCTCACTGGATATATGTTCTTTTCAGAACATATCTGGAAACTCTGGAAACCCCATACATGGCTGTGTGGGAAAAATCACAGTAGCTCATCAGTTTCTGAAATACTCAGGGCATGATGTCTAACACCAACAAAGGTACTTCAGTCACCTTTCTTCCACATTCTGATGCTCAGTTTGAACTTCGGCAGGTCATGTCTACATGCCTAAATGTATGGCTTTGCTGCCACGTGACTGGATCATCAGATATGTGCATTAACAAGCAGGTAAGCAGGTGTAACTAATGAAGTGGCCATTGAGTGCATTCATAAAGCAAATATCTGGAAATCTTTCCTTAGAATACATCCGTGCATGGGATGCTTTGCTTTCGCTCTAAGAGCTGAGAAAATCTATACCACGCTCGTTCTTGTGTTATTACTATTTAATTAGAGCTGCACTGTGATTAGCACATCTTGGCATAAACTAGAAGACTTGAAGCACTTGTTAAAAACAGACTCTCCATATCTCAAAAACACACACTGCTTCCTGCTTCCTCTGTGCTACCAGCTTTTTGATTATTTCCTTCTTTCTGTCGTACCTTTTTAGCCCTGTATGTGCAATAAATGTGTTTTTCTTCAGGAATCGCTCATTACATAAGCTCTGTTCTCCTTCTTCCTGCAAAGTTTAGCACATTTTACATACACTGCTGCTCACTTCAAATGACTGCTGCTTTCTGTTTATTCCTCATTACAGTGGATAATGACTGCTTACTCTGCATGGGATTGATTACAGCTGATAACAGCCATTCAATGGGCTGATCGTTTCCTAAACAGGTGGCTAAGGCAAGGATTACAATCTGCTGCAGACATGGATCAGTGACACAAAAATGGAAAGCGTGCAGACATCCACAGGGAGCCTCGTGCTCACCATTCAATTATGAAACTTATGTCATTCATACCCCCGTGTCCAGTGAACCTGCCGTACCTGCAGATGCAGAAACAATAACACATATTTCTGAACATAATGAAGCTTAAATACTGAAGGCAACAAACTGTACATGCCTTCTCATTGGAAGCATGGATACATTTGAAAGTCTTTGAGTTATGAAAAGAAGCCTCAACTGATACCTAATCGACTGCCGACGGGTCCTTCAGAACTAATTTTGGCATGAATTCAGCAAATAATCTTATATTTTCCTTAAAGCATTATGTAATCAAATCACCACGTTCTTTGTTTTGAAACGTGACTTTTTATCTATCAGTTGTAGGCTGCTCTCACACAGACAGGACAGAGAGGTCAACATGTATATGAAAGCTTCAGTATTCAGGGCTGGTCAGTGTTTAGCTAGTTATCACATCTACATTACAAAAGGTCAAGTAAGCTTTTTAATATTTAGTGTAACAGGTTAAAATAACTTACATAAAGAAAAACTGAGCAGAAATGTTTTGTCATGGTAGTGGAGTAATGGAGGGGAGAGTGGGAAAAGATTGGAAGGATGTCCTGTTTAGGTCATGTGCCTCAGAGCTTTTTACTGTGGGAAAGTGTGTCTGCAGTGTGTGTGTGCGTGTCTAAGTGTATATATATATATTTATGTGTGTGGCCTGGTTTGGCTGTGAGAACTTACTTCTGATCGCCCACTGCTCTTTCAAGGATATTTTGGATGTCATGTTGCTAAGGCAGGGTAGATGTGTTAAATGAATATAAGACTGTATAGTGCCTTTGTAGATGCACAGCAACAGGTTTTCTGCACGTGTGCACAGTATGTGTGTTTTGTGTGGGTGAAGCAGAACCTCCCTACTCATGGGCCCCACACAGACATGCACAAGACCTTTATCATTAGTTATGAAACCAAAACATATCACATGACCTCTGCAGTGATCAGTCATACTGTCTAAGTTAGATGAAAAATAGAATTATTTTGTAAACATGACATGTGCGCTGTGGGATAAAAACGGGACAACAGAGAAGACTAATAGAGAGAAATTAAACAGGAAACAGTAGCAGCCGCTAAACACGTGGAAATTTGTTCTCTCCGTGCAATATATTTCACACATCTGGAACTGTGCACAAAAGCACACTGTTATAGAGTGATGGTGACTATTAAAAGCGAAGATAAAATTCAGGAAATAAGTAAAAAGGGAAAAAAATACACACTGTTGTTTATAGTCATCTGATACTTAATGCAAATACTCTGAGTTAGGATGTCAAGAGTTGTGCAAAATCATAAAAGAAGGACAACACAGGGTAGTTCATTAAAAGAAAGCGAGCGAAAGAACCTCAAACAAATAAAAATAATGACAAAAACAATAAGGGAACATGGCACTTACAGTTCGAGTCGCCTCATCTCGCCACACTTCACAAACTTTTTAGCATTATCTCAGCTCTTCAGTGAAGCTGCAGAGAGTACTGTGAGTGTGTAATGAAATTTCATCAGCTCCATTCTGAAAAGTCCTACAGCTATATGGCACCTCTCGATAAGCCATAGAAATCAGCATTGTTAACCTGGATAATCAAAATCTCAAACATCTCATAGGTTCATAAACTGAGGTTCTTTCCAAAAGGTTGACTTTGCCGCTCACATGTTTTGTAATGAATTGGAAATGTGTACATTGTTTTAAACTCTCCAGGTTGACATTTGGGTGTTGCCATCTTGATCTCATTGATGGGATGATATTTGGACGAGACAGTGATTCTAGAGTGTTGTTCATGTATTCAACTAAATAGTAACAAATTTCCTCAAAGATACCATTTATAGTTGTTTTTTTGTTTCCTGGTTCATTTTAGTTAGGTGCCTTTGTATGCTTCAGTGATTCAAGCATAAAAAAAAGTGGCTTAACAAACAAAAAGCACATTCCTCTGAAAGTACAAGAACTGAACTGAAAATGAGTGAAAAAGCAGCTGATGTCCAAAGGGAAGCTTTAAAGACTTCAGAAAGCGTGGAGAAAGAAATGATGCCTGACTCCAGACTATTGCACAGTACCGTATGCTAAGGCTATGGGTCGGATACCTCAGAGGCTTTGAAAAAGGGGGACTATGTATAAAAATGCCTGCAATTCCTAAACAACTTAGGAACTGATACTTTTGATGCTAAGTTTAAAGCTGAGTCAGCTGTTTAATATTCACTGTGGTGGTGTACAGAGGCAAAACTGTGTCACTGTCTAACCTACAGTAAATCTTTGCATTCTTTGGTAACCCCCATGCAACGGACACATGGCGAATGTCCGTGAGTGGGAATGACAAAGTCACACCTGACTCATTGCTGCAGTTTATAATATTGTTGCTGAAGTCAAGTCATCAGGCCAAAACAACCCTCAGGCCACCAGGACCAGGACATGTCCATCCCTGATGCAAGCTATGATTATTGGCTGCACATTTAATGTAGAAATGTTGGTTGTGTGGCTACACATGAGCACTCAAGCAGCAGTTCATCGAGGCTGCCAAGTCATACACTTGTGACGTGAGCAGTGTGCCCCCGAGCAACAGACTGGCATGATAATTTGTCACCAACTGAGCTGGTATCTCCTCTGTTAAACACGTTTTTATAGATATCATTTGCATTTCTTTGGTAACATCAGCCAGAAGGACACTCAATAGCACTTCTTCTGTGGTTATTTTTAGTCAAGAGTAGTTGATAGAAAAAAAAAAATGCTAGAAATTGACATCAACCTTGAAAAGCCACAGTTGCTTTGTGCAATGCCAGCATTTCACCCATCACAACGTCTGCTTGGAAAGCACGGCCCTCTCACACTTCCTACATTGCTTTTGGTCAAAACCGCAGGGTCAACGCACTTCCCTGTATTCTTCTGTCAACTCTGGGAAAAAGCTTTAATATCCTTCCTGCCTCCAAGACGGTGGCTGCGGAGGCCCTGTGAAAAGCCAGTCTTAAGGGCAACAGCACTGCGTCGCATCCCTTCACCGCAGAGTGAACCATTGTGTCCTCTGTCTGTAAACTCAGAGAACAAGAAACAAAAAATTGTTACTTCATTTCCTGTACAGTTTCAGATGGAGTAAATATTGACAGATATATTGGCATTTGTTTGCCTTGGGTGGACTCAACAACGATACCACGATTGTTTTGTGGCCATTTTGTTAGTCGCAGCTAGTTTTCTGCATCACAGCCCTGCAAATAAAAGATTAGAGTGAGTGTCGACAGCAATGTCAACATCGCTGACCGTTGCCCGGTGACAGCGATGACTGCATTGTTTGACTCGGAGTTTATTTACATGATGCAGTGATAAGATTTGAAACCACATGCCGGGTTTTCTTTGTATTGTTTCAGACGGTTCAGACAAATAGCAGACTGTCATGGATTCAGCTGTCTGGCTTTCTTCTATCAGTTGAGATAATATTGTTGTCTTAATAAAAGAATAATGGGTCATTTTTGATGCACGCACACTCTTGCCTGTGTAAACTTTCTTTGTGAACAAAATCAATGCCATGGATGGAAGAAGAAAAATCTCTCTGGAAAAATAATACAATTGTTTTTCTGCTCTAAATTTGTAGCATCAGACCGCAGATGCTCTGAAGGCTTCTGCTTGTACACTGAAAACATAAAAATTAATGTAAAAAGTAAGACATCCATGTTTATACTGCTTAAGGCTTGTCGGTGTCATGATTACTCACAGCGATAGTTAGAGGACAGCTAACGTCTACCCTGCTACATGGAGGCCAATTATAGTCACATGAAAATGAAATTTCTCACAGGGCTCTATGCAATCCTGAGAAAATCGAAGTACACCCTTATTGCTTCCACTGAAATTAAGAGGATAACTAGCAGTAAGCTGTTAAACTTACTGTTTGATGATCAGCAAGTGTGAGCACCTCTATGAGCGTTCAGGTGTGCGTCAATACAATGCTGCAATCGTCACAGGAGCGGAAAACCACAAGGAGAGTAAAGTGGAAATATTTCGCCATGTTTCACAGCACCACCTTAGCAAAAACCAAACACAGTAAATCAGCACAAGCACCGACCACATACCAACTCATGACCAAGCACAGTGGTGGAGGGGTGAGGATTTGGGCACTTCGCAGTCATTGTGTCAACCATGAACTATGCCAAAGTATTCAAATATAGAGTCAAATATAAAGCTGTCTGTCTGGCAACTAAAGCTTGCAACAGGATAATGATCCCAAGCACAGCAGTAAATCTACAACAGCTGAAAAAGGATAAGAAGGTGTGACCGAGTCAAATTGACTGAAATGCTGTGGCGAGAGCTTAAGACAGCTGTGCATAAATGAATGGCCAGAAACCTCAATGAACTGAAGCAAAGTTGTAAAGAAGAGTGGCCAAAGCTCCTCCACAACAATGTGTGAGACTGATAAAGCCAGAGAGAAAGTGATTACTTCAAGTTATTGCTGTTAAAGACGGTTCTGCAAGACACTAAATCACCGGGTGGACTTAAAGTCAGAAATGCATGTTAAATTATCACCTTATGGCTGTCAACAACTCTGGCTATTCTGGTATGTGCATTAGTATGCTCAGTATGAAACAATATACATAATATAGTGCACTAATGGAAAGATTCAAAATGAGATGCCTCATTCATGTAACATACCCACCAGCAGTAGTGGACAAATTAAGCCAATGCAGAAAACTACAATTTATCTGAAGGCCGTCAGATAGCAACAGTTATGGCTACAAAAAGATTCACATTTCTATAGAAGTCTACTGAAGAGCCAGTGAGCATGAGTCAGAGCTTATCACGTTTATTTGCAGCCAAAATCATCTCAATGCTTCAAAACAGGTCTTCATTAACCAGTGGGTGGCATCACAGGAGCTACACCCATCTTTTTTACTTACTATGTTTATACCTTCATTTGAATAAAAGCTGTTAAGAACCTTAAAATATATGTAACAGATGCAAAAGCCAAGATGCAGCGCCCTCTGTTTTTAGCCAACATAAATTTGCATGTCATAGTTCACTGCCATTTAATCGGCCCCCCCAAAAATTGATTCTGATAAAACAAAGTTGTGACAGTACCAGTTGGATGGATGAATGAATGGACCGTGTGTTTCATGTGGTTTGTCGGTATCTTTTCATTTTAATCAGAGAAAATTAAATCACTTTTGTTTTAAAAGTGTATCTGTTTTACCTGTTGTAAGTCCAAAATGTTTACAGTGGCAATGCCGCTGCACATTGAAGTTAAGTGCATGGCTTAATAAAGTTGGCAAAAAAAACTTAATTTCATGCCTCTATGGCTTAGTGCACTTTGGATAGATCAGAGATTGGATGTGTCAGCAGCTTAGGGTATTCATGTCAGATTTACTGTGGTCTGTTCTCCAGCTTGCTGCATACTAAAACACCAGTGTGTTCAAAATTAGGAACAGCAAACTGGGACACCGTCCACAGTTCTTGTTTTTACTGGAGTTTGTCTTTTTGACCTTAAAGAGGTCCTTTTATCCTCATTTCCAGCTCAACATTTGGATTCTTGGACTCTAATGGAATTGCATGATTCACAGTTCAAAATGGTCCTTATTTTTCTTATGCTGTGCCTTGGTGCAGCCTCTCTGTTCATCCTCCAGTCATTTAAAGTCAATTTTCTTCTGATTGGCTGCTTCTCACAGACAGTAGATATATACAGCAGGTAGGTGTCTTCTTATAGCTACACTAGAGATGATTTGTCTCTGACACCATACAGAGCAGAGAGTAGAAAGAACTGCCTGAAGGCTCTGTGAGAAAGTGTGAAACCTGAGCTTTGGACTCACAGCCATTACTTGTACATATGCTGGTTATTTTAAACTGCATACCATAGCTGCAGATCATAGATGACACAAATATATATATTTTAAAAAGACACATCAAATAACGAAGGCAGGTTTTATTTGGAATCTGGGGCCACGCAGATGAGCGGAGCAGCCTCTGGGCATCTTCAGATTGATGAAACTAAAGATGGATTTATTTCACAGGAGACAACGTATGTGGACCTTGTGATCATTGACAGTGTGAGGGTGTGAAGGTAAAAGGATAAAGATTGTAAAACCAAAGTGGGAAGATTTACTCATGGTTTTTAAAGGCCGAGGCTTCTTAGAAATCTACTTAGAAATCTACTGAAGATGGCGCCGTGAGAGTGGCAGCCTGTTACAGCAGCTCGCAACCTCTTGTCTTGTTTTTGTTTTATAATGTCCTTTTTAACTTTATTAAACCTACAAACACTCACTCCTTGCGCTGGAGAGATGCCTTCCACAGAATGGTCTCGTGCGTACATACACACGAGATCAGCTGTTAGCGCTCGCCAGAGTATCAACAAAGGCTGGAGTGAGACCTACGATCCCGGTG
>VOQK01000649.1:4945-22369 GCA_015052645.1 Benitochromis conjunctus | reverse complement strand
TTTGTGGAAACAATGAAAACACCTGCTCCAGATTTTATGACATCACCCCAACATGCAGCAGACTACTGCCCACACTGTGAAGAAGGTTTCATTTATCCCTCTCAGAGTATGGGAATTGTTTATCGGAGCTATTTTTGCACACAAATACTTTTTTAATTCACTTTTTATTTACATCCATTATTATCCATCCATCACATACATTATTTACATTATGTCCAAAGGCAGTCCTCTCAAATGGCACTCAATCCACAGATTCACTTATTCTGTTTTCTTTGCTCTTTTTTTAATGAAATGTTGTGGATAGAAAAGTATTTGCAGCAGTTCTTCTCTGCAACACTATGCAAAAAGTATTTTGAATGCCCTTTACATGAATGTTTAATTAATGATTTTAATAATAAAAGATACATGTTACCATTAAGAAAACAACATAAATTCAGAAACATCCTGATTAAATTTGATTAAACAATTCTTTTTACAAATCCCCATTAAAGTATATTTCTTCTCCATACTACGCATATTTCCTCTGCCGCCATGTGGCTTAGATAAACTACATGAGTTATTATGTAGTTATCATGTAGTTATTATGAACTGTGTCAAGGACAAAGCCTGGACTCATTTTGAGTTTAAGGTGATATTTCAAAGTAGTTTTCCCAGATTTCTGATTTAGTTTTAAAGGATTTGTTCTCCTCAGACCCTTCTCCCACCATGCATTTCTTTAAGCATGGACAAAGAATTCTTTAATTCAGTATATTTATATAGCGCCACAATAACAGCTGCCTCAAAGTGCTTTATATTGCAGAGTAAAGATCCTACATTATTAGACTGAAACCCTCCATATCAGAGCAAGCACTTGGCAACAGTGGGAAAGAAAAAACCCCTTTCAACAGGAAGAAACCTCCAGCAAAACCAGGCTCAAAGAGGAGCAGCCATCTGCTGCGATTGGTTAGAAGGATTTGGTTTTCCTTTGGAGGGTCCAGGAACTCATATCGGCCTGTGTCACATTATTGAATTATCTTTAAGAAAGGCCGTTCTGACCTTCTGTCGAGTGTTTTTATCACCAGGTGCCAGAGGTTTGGCTATTGACAGTTTTTGTTTTTATACCAGTTGTGGTTTCTTTACTGTATGAATTAAGTTCTCTCAGCACTTCATTAATTGATTTCTTATATTTGTTTGTATATTGAGTTGAAATGTCAGGACAAGGAAGCCTATAAGAACACTTGTAGTAAAAACTGTCACTACATTTCTACAGGTAAGCCGTGTGGAAGGCCTCTCTGCTGCTAGCTCAGTGACGCGAGCTCTGAACATTTCCACAATCGCTACCTCTACAGCAGCATCTACAGCAGCCTGTCATTGAGCCCAGCTGTTATAGACATATCAACTTCTTTTTAGGCTTTTTAAACATTTCTTTGATGTTCATTAAGGCAGGTGGAGGTTTTTAGGCATTTTAAGCCCCTCCTTTCAGTCTCACCCCCTCCGTCACCTGTGTGTGTAGTTCACGTGTTGTCCTGCTAGCTCCGATACTTGATACCATGAACAGGCTGACATATGCTGGAAATTTAATCTTAATCTTTAATCCTAATCTTTATTGTGTCTCTGTTTACTATATTTACACCTCAGTCACCTGGTGTGAAAACAAGAATCCCTATGCACACTTCACTGCATGATCTGGAGAGAGCAAGATACACACACCATCATGGATTTTGTGTTCATTTGGACTGTTCAGCTTGTATAAGAAGAAACTCTACTGGTTACACTGATGCCACTTACACTGCACACAGTCGGATGCTGAAAACGCTAAACCAAACCTGAACTGTGTTTCTAAACTGAAAACCATGACTGAGCCCACAATCACTCCTGTCATGTTGTAAAGACAGTTTGAGTTCCAAGTATCCCCCAACCCTTTATGTACAAATCCAAAAATGGTTTTAGTCAATTGGTCAATAAATGAATGAATGCTTAAAGCCTGAAATATTTTATCATTTTAAATACAGCGTGTAAAATAAGTATTAAACATGTCACCAATTTTCTAAGTAAATGTATTTCTAAATGTGCTATCAACCCATGAATTACACACATGCAAAGAAATCAAAACTATATTTACTTTGAAAATTGGTGATGTTTTTTTTCTTTTACCAGTTGTATGTTGCTTTCAAATTCTGTCAGAGCTCCAAACAGACACAATGCAATATTATGTGTAGACTATTTAAAAGGTAAAAATGTCCTGTATACAATAACAAATGTGATTTTAAAAAAAGAAATCTGTTTAAAAGTCTTGTTGACTTAGCCACACTTATACAGCTTTGATGTTGCAGATGTCTCATAGATTTAAATTCAGACAGGATTACAGCCTATAAAAACCTTTTCCACCAGGTAACCAGGTAATGTGAAGAGCTATAAATATGTATCTGCAACAGTTAAAAACGTACTTCACGTTTGCAGAAAATTGACTTGATGGTGCGTTACATTAGACACGGAGCACTGGCCACTTTGTAGGTGGCTGCAATGTTATGATTTTTACATTTATTTACGAATGGAAAAGCTAAAGTGAGCAAAATCACAGGACACTAGTTAAGTTCTGAAAATGTATTTTAGTTACTGCATTCCAGTTGGTGGTTACCGGTTATTTGATGCACTCAGAATTTTTGTGGGTTGCCAAAATACCCCAAAACACTCCAGCAACTTTATATACATCACATGTTTAACATATGGTGAAACACACCAAAAAGGTTTGGAACCCACTGGTTTAGTCTTTAACGTGTTGTATTTTATCAGTTCACTTTTTTTCTCCACATCCTTCTAAACCTAAATATGAACCAGTAAATAAAAGCAATTAACTTAAAGTAGTGAGTTGAAGCCTGGCTGGATGATACTACGGGAAACCATAGCACTTGAGAATCTCTATGTACTATCTATGGTGTGCCAGGACAGCACTGGCATCATAGTTTCTGAACTGTTCTGGCAATTATTATTTTTATATTTGCATTTTTCTCTCACAGAATTATTTACATGAAAGTTAAGAGCCTTTAAAAAGCTTGGTTGTTTAGTGTCCTGTCATAGTCTAAACTACGACAGGACACTAAAAGAATTAAGACTGGTCCTTCTCAGTGCAATGGTAAGTCCACAGTGCATGCCTGACTTTGAATACAAATAAAAGCGTTTCCAAAAGTTTGATGCAAAACAATAACTTGTGAAATTAAGCTTTTATTTTAAATGCAAAAAATGTCTAAATATAATTTTAGTAGGAATGGAGTTGGTCATGTTTTTAAATCATAATCAAGCTGATTTAAACTGTGACGTTAACGTGAACAATGAGCCAATAAAATCCATCAGCCAGTAAAATAGAGGATTTGCTGCCATCTAGTGGTCTGATACTGAATCTTCACAGAAACTTGAACAGAACAAAATCTGCACACTGAACTGGAATGATGGGATATGATGTACTTATGGCAGTTACTAAAAAAGGGGAAATATGTGTGTATATAATGCTTGTTTTTAAAATCAACAGCTGATTTCCATTTCTGCTTCTTTCTTTGAGTTTTTGGACAAGAGAGACAAAAAAGACAGGGAGGTGTCACTTTCTCTGCTCGACTGTCTTGTTGGGTCGTCGCTGTAGCAGGTAAACAAACACAGCAATATTCACGAAAAACTGGATTAAACCTATAGAGGAAATGCCGTAGTTCACATACAGGAAGCCCCCTATAGTAGGTCCCACTGTGCGAAGCAGAGATTGACTAGATGCGCACAGTCCCAGCATTGTGCCTGCAAATGAGAACAAGATTAAAACCAGCATTAATTCTTTACACTGTTTCACGATAGCTTCACCTGTAGTTTTGTAAACAATTTTATTTGGTATTGCTATATTGTATAATATTGTATAACATTTGATCTCGGCACACTGGAGCGTCTTCGCTTCTTTAGTTTAAAGCAGATTTATTCAAATGCAGCCACACATCAAGTGATCTAAAATAAAGCTTTTTAAAAGTTGAGCCTGGTTGTAATGTACTTCCTGTCGATGATTCTCTGCCTCACGTGCTGTGCAAGAAGTAAAGCAGGACGGTCTCACCTGTGTCGGAGGACGGTACGCTCTTGGTGAGCATGCTGTCTGTGATGACATTAAACACACTGAGAGAAAACATCATCGGGAGGATGTTAAGGCAGAACTGGAACACATTCTGTATGTATGCCTGTACAGAGAAATATCACAAATACAGAGTTTTCAGCAAGGGGTTCAATGGCACAATATATTCATTGCTAGGTAATTATGTTTAATAGGGGTTACTGCCACAACTGGAGTCCAATGGAGTCCAGTGCCTGCAGCAGAACTCTAATGGGCTGTGCTATCGATTAAGTTCTTGCTCTGGAGTTCCCCAATTCAGCTGTCAATCCAAATATGTGTCTTAAGTAGGGTGACCATATTTTGATTTCCAAAATAGAGGACCAGTCATGAAGAACTTTAATAATACTGTTTGCTTAACAAAAACTTTAACATATTTAAACAATGCCTTCTCTGTGCGGTTAATAAAAAAATAAAAAAAGGTCATATAGGCTTTTACAAGTTAACAAGTGCAAAAAAAGAGGATAGTTGGTCACCCTAGTTTTAAGGTGCTTTGGCAGTGTGGCAAAGGGGTTAACTGACAGTGAGGCCTGTTAGGGGCAGCACCATGTATGAAACATGTTAATGTTGCTGTTGTGAGCATGTTAGCATATTGATGTATCAATTCAAAGCACTGCTATCAATTGATACACTTTTAGGCCCCAGTCGAAAAGGGCTAGAGACCAGGTGCTAACCACTTGGCAACCACCAGTTGCTGAGGAGAACTGAGTATTTCTCGACTAGTTGTGAGTGGTTGCCGGAAGTTGCTGGCAGTAGCTGTGAAGTCCATCGGTAAAGTCCCAGTCATGCAGGCCTAGAGCACTCACCGACCACCTGATATCCTCTGGTCACCGAACATTCTCCATTTCCTGTTTGCGATGGACTTTTTTAACGTTCACTTTTTCCAAGTTAATTAGTGGACGTTCCTTCCGTGCAAACTATGAGTGGCCGCAGCAATCTAGCAGCAACCGAACCAATCACAAGGAGGTTTTTGTCATGATCCTGGGTCTTTGGACTCAGCGTTTTGAGTTTTAATATATTTTTATGTTTATGTTTAGGTTTATTAGGTTTATTAGGTTCTCTAAGTTCATTTCTATTTTGCCTGGGTTGTTTTGTTATAGTTTATCTTTCAGATTCCCCCAGTGTCTTCAACACCTGTGTTTAAGTCTCCCTTACCCTTCATGTGTTTCATGCCTGCGCGTCTTATGTTGTTAAGTTTATGTTGTCATGTCTGCGTCTCATCATGTTTCCCGTTTTATTTTGAAGCGGTCCTGTGTTTCTCTGTTATATGTGTTTAGTTTTACTCTTCCCCTGTGACGTCATTATGTTCATTGGTGTCAGCTGTTTCCCCATGTGTGTCCACTTCCCCAGATCACCTCCTTCTGTGTGTTTCCACTCATACCTTGTCGGATCGTCTGCTTTGTTTCCGGGTCGTTATATGTTTCCAGATCTATGAACTCATGTCAGGTCTCCAGGTTTCTAGGTCCATGTTCTTGTTCCAGGGGTTTTATATTTAGCTCACCCAATTTAGGTTATTGTTAGTTTCGCCTTTGCCTTTTGTTTGTGTACTGTTTACTACAATAAAAGGCTCGCATTCAGTTAAAATTAAGTCTGTTTCCACGGTTTGTTTCATCTGCATTTGGGTCCACTATTCACACTCCACACAGTCTGTTTCAACCAGACTGTGGCAGTTTTGGCTGCAGCAACCCGTTTGTGACTGATTTCACCCAGTGCCAGCCGGCAACCTCCAGCTCATGGGCTCTTATCTGAGCTGCTAAACACCAAGAAACATCAACACATTCATAATCATAAAATAAAAAACCTAACGAATTAAAAATGTAATATAAAAAAACTCAAGCTAAAACAAGGGTTTTGCTTTCTAAAAAGAAAAACTGGAGTACTTGAGTGAGTACTTGAGTGAATACTTTTCTTCTAAGGGGTGTGTGCTTATGTTTTGTGCATACCTGAGCCAGTCCCACTAAAGAGGACACTCCAATGGATAGAAGCAGCAATGAGTTGTCAGAGTATCTCGCCGTAAGCCGACCGATCACTCCTCCTTGAATAACCTGAACAAACATCTGGGTTTTACTCAATTCGTCTTCCAGTCTGGTATAATCTTAAGCTCAACCACCCAACATATCACATACAGTCCATTTGAAAAGTTTTCAGATCCTTTAGAGTTTTTAACAGTCTTTCATTCGGTGACCACTGGCTTCTTGGTAATCTCTCTGACAGACCAGACTACTTAGCTTGGCAATTTTGGAATATCTTGGACGACTGTTGATGGTTCCAAAAGTTCCTCCTCTGACAATAAGAGGCTATCACATCTTTTTTTTTTTAATAGTCTGAACACTTCAAGACCTTAAACAGACCTGTATGTACCATTCTCAATTATGTCCCATGAATTCAGCTAGTCACAGGTCTACTGATGTATGTTTCATGTAGGAACCATCAGAGCTCAACCCCAAGTGTAAGCAACGATACGTCTGCAAATAGGGTGTTTTATTCTTTTTCTTTTTTTTAAGAAAAAGAAACAAAACCAAACCTGTTCCTTCAATTGTCATTTAGTCTAAATTAAACAACATAACTGAATCCATTTCAGATTGGTCTGCAATATAACAAAACGTAAAAAAGCTGAAATGTGCCAAATCATTTCAGTCTTACCATTTGGACGATGCCAAAATAGGCCATGAGGTAGCCATTCTGCTGAGGTTGCAGCTTAAAGAACTCCAGTGCAATGATAGAAAACATCACTTGAAAAATGCCTTCGAACACAAAACAGTTTTGTTAGATTTACATATTTCTTCCCCCAAACATTTACGATGACACCATCAAAGTTGGCTTTGTGTCTCTTTGTGGCATTGTCATTTTTTGTTTGCAAAATGTTTTCAGGGATGCTTAACTTCAGTGCTGAGCTATTATGCTGATGTCTAAAGCCTGCTCCTGTAAGGCCAACTTCCCTTTACACAAACTTTCTTCTGATTGGCTGCTGATTGCAGTTCCAGAAGGTCCAGGTGGGGCTTCTGTGTACTCTGCCTTGTTCTCAAGTTATCGCTTTTACAAGATTTTCACAAAATTTGACCTCTGTCAAGGGCCCCAGCATTCAAACTCATCAGAGCCTTTTAGTAGATACACCTATGGTATCAATTTGAAACTCCTATGTTGCCTTTTTCTCGAGTTATGCTGCCCACCCGCCTGCCCGCCCAGCAGGGTGATGACAAAACCCCATCAAAAAATAAAAACATCAAAAGGTTATGAAGCCTAAACATTTGACTCACAGATGTTTGACCTGATTATATAAATTTTGGTTTAGCATGAGCATCCACAATTTATCTACATATTCACATAGATGGAGATGAGCCATCAGAACGTATCACCAAGAAATGGCAAAAAAGAAAATTTAAAAACATTTAAAGGGTGTGTAACTTAAACACAGTGATATTAGGAAGAGAAACAACATTTGAAGATCGCAAAGGCTTGAACCAAAACACCTTCACACTTTAACTCTCACCTGATGGCAAACCTGCGACTATCTTGATAATGAAAGTCTGCGTCACTGTTGGAAACTTCATCAGCCTCGTAATCTCACCCAGATTGAATACTGACTTTCTTCTGTTGTCATCTGAAGTAAAATCAAAGCGCAATAGGTACAATTACCATCTCATTATGTGTTATGCGTTTCTACCAATAATGGAAGGAATAACATGTATGTAGAGAGGTCCCAGGGAACTTCCAGGAATGCTGACGCCATTTTCCTGATTGACAGTAGGCAGTGATTTCATGTCAGAAAACCCAGCATTACCCGTGAAGTTATCCAAAACCTGCTTGTTTGTTTCAGTCTTTGGATAACCTGGACCCGTCACAGATGACGATATTAAGAATCCTATAAAACCCTGTACCATGCTTACAAGCATTAAAGATCATTTTATTGAGTTCATTTCCCACTGTCTATGTAAATATCACCATCATCACAAGATTAATAGCTAATATTGCATATTTTTCAATTAAAATATACTCAAGATGTTAAAGAAGAAAAAAACAGACAGCGAAACACTCAGGGAAATAAAAACATTACTTATAGAAACTCGAATGGTCTTTTCTGGGAAAAGGGTGACTAGTTTCTGATGAGGGTCAATTACAGCGTTTACCTATTGTTTGTCCCCCGTTTGCCACGATGAGAATGAAGAAAAAAAAAAACACATACTGTGATTGCACATTGTTGACCCAACAGGAAACCTCTAGATCACGGGTGTCAAACTCCAGTCCTCGAGGGCCGGTGTCCACATTTTTTGGAGTTCCCGCTTCCAGTCCTCTGCTTGATTTTCTTTGATGCCCATTTCCTTTTCCAGTTTCTGGTTGTCCAGCTTGAGGAGATGGATTTGCCTCGTCTGCTCCTTACACTCGCTGTCCTTCCTGTTGAAGCTTGACTGCTGGATGCCAATCTTGTCACATAACTCTGAACATTGACGCTGGCAGTGCAGCCACTTGTCAATCAAGCTGTCCCTCTCTTGAATGACTTGCTCCAGTTGTTCCTTCAGGCTTTGATGCAGCAGCATCTTTACTGACACCACTTCCTGCTTCAGGACCTGATTCTGCTTGTGTTCCCTCCTCAGGTCAGTTTTCTGGATCTTAATCTTCTTACCCAACACAGATACTTGATTTTTGAATTGCACCAGATGGTTCCTCAGGTGGTCTCTGCTGTTGACTACACTCTGCATCTTTTGCTGTTACGCCTTTAACTGTTCACCACTCGTCATTAAGCACTCACTTTCTTCTTGAAGGCCACGTTTTCCTTCTTGAGCATCTGTTTTTGTTCCTGCATTTGGACTAACTCCTGCTCGACATTAGGAATGATCGATGATGTGACGTGATGATAAGCTGAGTTCTGGGTTGTGTTATTCAGATGCTCAGACAGCTGAGATTACATTTCATTTTTTAAGTAGTCCATGTTTTTTTTTTTTTTTGTTCTCTACACCAACTTGGTCAAATTAGATTTGAACGCATCACATGACTTGATTTCAAAACATTCCATTCCATGGTTTGGATTATTTGCAACCAAAAAGTGACTCTCTCCAAACATCTCTAAAAAAAATTATTTCATGACCATTTTTCATTTTCTCTTTTTTAAATACATCTATATGGAAATGCATTTAAGCATGTAATTATGGAAGATACTACAGTAACACAACATCAGAGACTCAGCGGTATTCTAATAACAATAGCTGCTAATAATTACCTGGATTGTTACATGGAATTTTGAGGACTAGCATCAATGGTTTGCTATGGGATTATTCAAAAATGCAAAAAAAGAAAAAGAAAGTAAGAACAGAGTTATACTTTTTTAAAGAACAAATAACAAAAACTGTGTTTGAGTGCAGCTGAGAGTGACAAAATCCAGTTGTGTACTTTTTATGTGTGCAACAAAGACAGCTGGATTCAAATCACCAGCTCACCCTTGTTGTTGAGATGCTGTACCCATGGCCACTTTGTACACACTTCCCAGATAGCTGAGAACAATAGGTTGAAAAGAAGTAGGCATGTCTTACCTATAGTGTTGCCTCTGGTGGTTTCAGCTTTTGTATTTTTTGGGATGAACTTTAAAACCAACAGCAAGCTGAAGGCACTCCCTGCAGCACCAAAGCATGCAGTAAACTTCTCCCTGAGAAATAAAAGTGTTGTTTGGGGGAAATACACACAATGGCTGTCATTTCCATGTTTCATAAAAGTGGAATATTCTAACCAAAGCCATAATGTCTTCCTAAATAAGATCATTTTTTATTTCTTTGGCTCTGTCAAAGAGTCAATGGTTGCTCAGGTTGGTTTTACACTAGTATTGGTGATAATGATACACACTGTGACACTAACCCATAGAGTTTGCTCAGCTGTCCGCCTAATGTGGAGCCAACTATCATACCGATACCAAAACACAGACCAAGCTTGGATAAGGCGTCGGCCCGTTTCTCAGGTTTTGTAAGGTCTGTAACGACCATTTGTGATGCTGCAGACAGAGACGGGACAAGGAAAAAAATCTAGTGAAACTTTATTCAGGATAAATAAAAGTAAAATTTCGAATAAATTAGAATAAATGAAAAAATAGTTCAGCAAAGGATAAAAAAAAAACTGTAGGTTTGATGCTCACCAGGGAGGACATGCATAAAGATTGTGGGGATTTTATGGATGAACAACATGGCTGGAGTGTCTGCTATGGCCAGCAGCAGAAAGAAGACAACGGTTGAAGCACATGCCAGGGACAAAGCCGTCCGTGCCCCAAATAGATCCGCAAACCTGCCAAAAAAACAGACCTTGCAGTCACATTTTGCGGCACTGAGTGTTCCTACTGTTGGCAAACAGTAAAGAGCAATGACCAAGCAAAAAATAGCTGTAACAGAAACTCACCTTCCAAACATAGGACCCCCCAGCAGCTGAATAACTCCAACCGTGGTTTGCAAATAACCAAACCACAGCGTGTCGAAGCCGAGCTTCATTGCCAAATACTACAGAGAATAACATAAGTAAGTAACTTTCATTTGCAAAGCTCCTTTCACAGACAAGTGGTCACAAAACAGAGTAAAATAAATAAGGAAATTACACACCATAAAAACAATACAAAGACTATTTAAGATCAAAAACAAAATAAAAATCATTACAAGTATCAACGAAAAGCCTGATTAAACAGAAAAACATTGTTAACTGGTTTTAGAAAGAGTCCACTGAGGCAGCTATAGTTAATTGTTGTGAGTGACTGTTCCGGATCTCTGCCCCCCCAGACTTCAATCTCGTATGTGGAACAACCAGCAGATTCTGGGCCTGTGATCGAAGACTACGAGCAGAGGTGTGCTCGGTAAGAAGATAGGACAAACTGTCTGGAGCCTGGTTATTTAGTGCTCTGTATGTGAGAACAAACATTTCATAACAAACTGTAGAATCTACTGAGAGCCAGTGGAAAGAACATAAAATGCTAGTGATGTGAGCTCGGTTGCTGAATGTGTTAATAGTCTTATCACAGTTTCCTTGCTTTATTGCTTGGAGACATCAATGAGAATTTATCTAAGTCAGAAAACAAGGCATTACAGTAATCTAAGTGCAATGATGCAAATGCATGACTAATTTTCTCAAGTTCCACCAAAGACACCATCACTTCCCTGATAAGATAGCGTTTACAGCCAAGACCCAGAGAAGAATCAAATATTACACCACGACGTTAACCATTGGATTTAACTGTTGAACAAAATGAACTAAGACCAGTTTAAGACAAGGTCATTGTTAGAGTAATCACTAATCCTGGTTAAACTGTGGGCTGGGGTGGACAGTCTATCCAGCTGGTGGGGCTTTAAAGACATGTCATCAGCATAGAAATGATAATGAGTGTCAGAAAATAACTATCTTGAGAGCCATAATAAAAATACATCAGAACTGTGAACTAAAACCCAGCCAACATACCTAGGCCAACAGTTGGTAGCTGTGGGTGAAGTGTCAGGGTGTGCAGACAGGGCAAACCCACAGTCATCCCACACAAGCCCCAAGTGGGTGTGCTCACACAGGGACCACAGCAGTTTTGCCCTTTAGGGCGCCTGTATGGGTTTTCTAAGGGTAAGTTCACTTTGTGTATTGTAAATGCTATAAATATATCAGTTTTGGTGAGGGGACCGGGAGCATCCTTGCTTTCTCATCAGGGTAAATTGGCACCATATGATAGGGAGTATATAATTTAATGTTGGCATTCTCATATGCACCTATAGCAGATTAAGGAAAAGGTTCAGAACTGAATTTGAGAAAATTGCTTCAGATAGTTTGGGATGAGCATGACCCTGGACTGAGGGTAAAGTACCCAAGACGTGCTCAGCAGATGTAGGAATTCTTTCAAGACGGCTCAAGTTGATCTCATGAACACCCACAGCCATTATCAAAGCAAAATGTGGCTCCTTTGACTAACCATTGTGCAAATATTTTTCACTTTGAAACACTTTATTTGCTTACCTAATTCTGTGTGGGTTATCTCACAATTGAAATTGACTGTTTTACTGTACAATGTGGGAACACTGTCACGGTGCCACTCACCTGGCCTGAGGTAGAGCTTGGACTGATAAAGGTCATCTTTATCTTATCTCATCTTATCTTGTAACAGTGATTAAGCACATTTCAAAGCAGGACGCCTCACTGTGTTTTCTCACTGATATTCAATGATATGAATACCCCTTCTCCACTGTTTACTATAAGTGTATGTAATAGCTACTGTTAGTGTTTCATATAAGACCAGTGGTCACTCTTGCAATTAAAACCAGATTATCCGCCATAGCTGATAGCAACGTCAGTAAATCCAGACTCAATCATCACTGGTACTGGTACATTCAGGGAATGTAGGGACATTTCAACTTCTTCTTCTTTCCCATGTCATATACTTACGGGGGTTACGGAGAACTGTAAGAACATCCATGTTATATCCAAAGCGGCGATGAGATACACAGCGTAAGTTATTTTCATCCTCTGTGAATGGTCTGCGACGTGTGCCGGGGAGGAAACAGAAGCTTTGTCCGTTTCCTCGTTTCTTTCACCTCTTGAACTCATTTTTGCTCCTTGGTGACAACAGCTGTAAAAAACTTGACTGTGTACTCTCTTCAACAAAAGCAAGCTGGCAGACAAAAAAGTATTTTGATCTGGCGACCTCTTGCACAAATTGTTGGCTAACCGGTACTCTGGTTGTACTTTGGAACATGAAGGCGTTACCAAGTTTGACGTGAAAATAGTTTCCGGTATTTACATTGTTTGGCCGTCGGTACAGGCGGACCTATCGCTGACTTTATCTACGTATCAGACGGAGAAATTACAAAAAACAAACAGCAATGGGCACGTAAACTTCTATGAAAGAAAATAATCAGGAAGTTTGTACAGTGATGCGTTCAGGAACTAATACTGGGCTCGTACATTAAACCATTTTCGAGATCTCTCATTTTTCCTGTCTCGTTTTGAGAATAACGTTGATATTGTTTTTTTTAATATGATACAAAACGACGTGTCACATGTTATAACTTGTTATAAAAGACTTTTAATTGAAAAATATACATTTAGGTTAAATTTGATTCTTGTTTTTTGTAACATTACAGCTATTCAACAGTTTAGAGCCTCGTTTTTGTGTTTTACCATTTTATGCTGTGCGGCAGTGCACCTGTTACTCACTATTTCAGTGAAATAGTGAGTAACAACAGACCAGTGAGTAACAACAGACCTGTTACTCACTATTTCAGTGAGTAACAGGTCTGTTGGAATATTTGCAGAATGGTTTTATACATTCTCTTGTTGAAATGTGTGGAAATTGATCTCACAGCGCTATTCACATGTGTTGTTTTGTAGATCATTGAGTTTGAAGTGGGAGGAACATTTACAAAAAAAGTCAAACTCCTGATTGTTAGTGCCAATAAAAAATGAAAAACAAAAACATATCTATGAGATCTTTTTATACGTTAACATTTGAGCCACTAACTCAGTGCCCATAATTGTGTGATCTATTATTAGCATCAAAATATAAGGTTTGTCATCATGTCTATCTAGAGATCAACATTACAGAAAAGATTTTTACATTTCAGTGTCACATTTTATTATCATAACATTGCAAGGGTGAGGCTGTAATTTACAAGTCACCAATTAAGTAAAATCTAATCTCATTTATAGGTAGACTGGCTCATTTCGAGCCGAGGGTTTTCAAATATATACTTCGTGTATCTGAAGAAAATTAAATATAAGGAAAATCAGCAAACACACAAAAACACCACATGTCCACTTTTAAATTAATTTCAATAATTATTTAAAGGGATTTTTGGAAAAAGAATTAAAATAACTACAGGCTTTCAGTCTTTGTGTCTTTCTTTCTTTTTTCTTCAGCTTGTTAAAATTCGGAGTAATATAAAATGCAAAAGGCTGAGGGTGACTTTTATTCTGAAGGCGCCCCTTTTAAATTCTTATTTTGAAATAAGCGAGCGTGAGCGACCGCCCCCCGGAAGTACCCTGCATCATCTGTCCATCCTCCGGCTGTCGGATGGGAGTTTCAGTTGATCAGTTTGAGAAAAAGAATCGTCGCCGGGTTGGTATGTAGATATCAGAAAGAACAAAACAGCGTGAACATGCAGATCCTGACTCCTCATGTTTACTGGGCTCAGCGGCACGGAGAGATTTACCTCCGAGTGGAACTGAGCGATGTCAAGGTAGGACAGTCCCCAACATCCAGCTGACTGCTTTCAGCTCATTCACTCCATACATAATGTTTCAACCTTCAGTCAGACCGTTTAAATTAGCTTTTATTTTCTTGCTGTTCTGGGTGTTGCTGTTACTTATCGGGTGCTTTCTTTGCTGTGGCTGTACTACAGCGGACTTTGTAGCGGTCACAGCTAGCCAGCCTGGCTGTTAGCTGATGCTGTAGCTACCGTCACAGTTGTAAAGCGGTTTTATTGACTGCTAACACTTACTTCAGCTGGCATAACAAAGCAGACAACCAAAACAACTCCTACACACTTCTCCTGTGTTCAGAAAAAAAAAGTGCATAAATATTTTTAAAGCATAATTAGTACTTCTCGATGGGCACTGTTACAGTCTGCCGTCGAGGTCCTTCAGCACTAATGGAGGTAATGTAAAACGGTTTTCTGCCTAAACAACAACAATAAAAGGTAAATGCATTCGTGATGACTGAGTCACTCCAGGGTGACAGCTGAAATTGGTGTTTTAGTGTGACTTCCTTGTTTCGCTCTGCAGTTGTCCACCTCTAATGTTTGCTTAAACAAAGCCGACTTTCAGAGAACTGATATGTCTTTGTTTCCGGTTATGGCTGTGAATGATAAAGTAATAATAATAATTTGAATTCTCCACGCCTCCAAAGTAAGATTTTATTGGACAGTCTAAAAAACAAAACTGATTCAGTTTCTCTACAAATTGACCAAAAGACACCTTAAAACCACTAAATCACATTAAGCTGTGAAAATATTATTTTCTGTGCATCCCACCATGTTTCAATCTCTGAACAAATTCTTTAGCATCAAAGGAAAGCAGTAAAGCTTCCTTCTTTTTTTCTTTTTTGCAGAAGTTTGTTGTCTGTTAAACGAATATGAAACCACCTACTGTACTCAGAGATATCAAAAATAGATCACGTCTGCTAAAGTTTGACTTCCTGAGTTTTGTAGCTGTGCTTCACTTATCACATGGCCGTGTCATTTGCTATAAGCTTGGCAATGCAAATTTACTTACAAAGCAACTTTCAGCAGGACTGAAGTTCAAAGTGCTCCTCCTAAGAAGCAGGCATTATAACAAAATGTGAATAAACAATATACGCAGTAAACCAGTTAAAATAGATGGAAGATGCTAAACAGATAAAATGTTTTAAGCAGGATTTTAAAAGAACTTAGAGCTTTCTTGTAGGTTGTTTCATGGAATGGTTGCATAACAACTGATAAGATGCTTTTTCCAATCTATTTTTGACAGTAGCAGCCCATCTGAGAGGATGACATCACTGACACATTTAGTTGGTTCATCATTGGCTTACAGCTCCATATATTTCACAGCTTCACCAACGTTAGTGTGTTAACACAGGCTTTACCACAGGGTCAGTCGTTTATTTAAGTGAACTAAAATGTTTCCCCACACCTAGTGTTTATTTTTAGTTATTTGTTGAATAACTTTAGTGTGTACCTAGTGTAAACACGTGGCTAAACGGGGATCCAGTCTAACAGGCCGAGTTTATGACAGTAGCTTCTTCGACTTCATCCTCCATCTGCTGCACAAATGTCTTATAAAAGATGCATGATGTTTAATGGTTGTTCTGGATCTTATTTAGGCTGTTAGGAGAATGAATGAAGGGAAACTCAAACAGTCTCAGAGAACACCACCTGTCACACACACACACGAGTTTAAGCAACTCAGAATAACTGCTTTAAAACTCAATAGTACAACATTATCATCTCTAAAGTGGCCGTAAAGTTGAATCAACAGCTTTGCACCACTTTCAACAAAAACGTATTGCAACACAGTTTTGTGTACAGTATTGTACTGTATGTTTCATCATAATCCAGAGGAACTGATCTGACTGTATAGTGAGCGTCTGATGTTGCTTGTCCCTAAAACAAACATGCAGTTTGGACATTTGAGCATCAGTAAAAGTCTGCATTTGGTCTTTTCCAGGGCTGAAGGAAAATGCAAAAAAATCCCAACATAATGTTAGCCAAGCAAATTTGTATTAGATCGACTCGGCAGAAAAACCATCCAACACTGGATGCACTTAGCTTGACAAAGCTACCTCCCACACAATTAGTGATGACTACATGGTTGCCCAGAGCTTGAAGGTGTTGCACACTTACAATCACTTTTGATTGCAAGGTGACTGACAGGAGACAATCTTTCTGAAAAGAGTTGCAGTCTGACTTGGACTGACTCCAGTCACTCTCAGATAGATTGTCAAAGGTAAATGTCATTCGTAAATGCAGACCGATTGCCAGCATGTTGCCGTCAGTCTGAACGAATCAACAGATATGTCATTTTTCACTGATTTATCACAATTAATTGCTTAAACAGATTTCATGCATTTAGCATGTGGACCCCATTAAATCACAGACTAACATCAGACTGACTCCGTCTAATGGAAACATTTATGGAAGGTTTTAGTGACGTGTTTGGTATGCGTGACACTCTCATTGCAGCAAAAGAAACAAGTCTGAAAACTGCATCTTATTGGATAAAACAGATATTGACAAAGTTTAACTTTGAGGACATAATTTGAAGTTGGGGAAAAAAAAACAATGATGTTAATGTTTTTGCATCACAGAATGTTAAAAAAATCACAATAATATAATCGTGTGAGTGAAGTATTTGAAGTATTGTGATACATTCATATTGTGGGCTATATGGTGATTCTTTTCTCTTTCAGCAGAGAATATCACCAAACCTAATGTATCATTTCTGCCTCATTGGTTTGTCCACTGTTGAGTTGTGATGGCAGCTTTTGTGTTTTTCAGAATGTCAGTATTAGTCTGCAAGAACACAACACACTTCAGTTCAGAGGTTGGTACTTCATTTTTGTGCATTTAAGAAGAAGAAAATGAAGATGAAATAAGAGCGAACTACAGAATGATACGTTTGTGCAATATATTTACACAGTTTTGTCTTTTTGTCTTAATGCTTTAGCATTTTGTAGTTAAAGGTTCACTATAAATAAAATGTGTACTTACTTTTCTTACTTTACTGTTTAAAAAAAAAAAAAAAAAAACGTGTACCACAGCACAGGGTCATGGAGCTAAGGGAGATAATGAATACGAGTTTAAGTTGGAGTTCCTGGAACCTGTTAGACCTGAGGTACT
>VOQK01000647.1:0-18789 GCA_015052645.1 Benitochromis conjunctus | reverse complement strand
AAAATGTCATGCTTTCAGTTTCTCTTCTCACTACAATCACTAAAAACTGTGCAGGCCGATGGCTTGGTCAGACCAAGGGGCGGGGGCGGTGGTGGTGTTTGACTGCGTTTGTGTACTCACGCTGTATGGACGCGTGTTCGTGTGTGTGTGCATGTACTGTGTATGTATGTGTGCTGTCTGTCTTGCAGCATCGAGGGGCTGTGGAATATCAGTGGAGGTCGTTGGGGTTGTGATTTTATGTCCTGACCACTGTGCTGAGGAGTGGAAGGACGAGAAAGAGGTCAAGTCAATGGCATCTGAGGGCTGGCTGGCTGGCTGGCTGGCTGGCTGGCAACAGCAAACTGCATCTGCACAATAAGTGACAAAGTGCCTTTGTGTGTCGTGGTCCTTGGTAGCAACTCCTGGGGGCTGCCAACCAAGAGTAACAGTCTGATTGTTAAGTGTGTATGTGTGTTTCTGTGGGATCATGTGCATGCTGGAGATTACATATGCACCAGGGCTGGTGTGTGTGTGTGTGTGTGTGTGTGTGTGTGCGTGTGTTTGCCAGAGAGATAGATTGTGTACCACAGAGTTTGTGTGTCAAACTACAAACTACTGTACAAATGTGCTGAGAGCAGACCTGGGCAAAAGGGTTAACTAAAGATATTCTGGATACTTGGAAAATAAACGGCGAAAACAATACAAGAAGCATTTGACTCATCGTGACTTGCATGTGGTTTGACCATATTTGAGGCTTTTTAATTTAAATTTTTTTTAAAGTCTGATTAGATGATCCAAGTGCACCTTGAGTAGTTTGAATTATTCGTGGCCACATTCCACATTTCTGCCCAGGTCTGATAGAGATTAGCGCCAGTAGATAGGACCTCACTGGTTAACGCACTCCTCTCTCTCTCTCTCCCTCTTTGTCTTTCCTCCATTCTTCTGCTTCGTTGCCCTCTCCAGCTTACGATCCCTCGCTTTTTGGCTCCTCGGGGCTCCGCCCTTTGTCTCCCTGCTGCTCCGGCCCTGCATCCTCCCGGGTTGATTGATTAAAAGAGGAGCTGTGGGACGGGGCGGCGCCGGCTTCGACCAATGCTCCTGGCTCGAGGGCTCCTGGCGTGGCCGTCTGCATTATCTTCTGACGGACTTCGCGGATTTTCAGCTGCAGGCACACCTTGCTGGGGAACGTGTCCGAGTAGCGCGCCTGGAAGGCAGCTGTGGCCTGAGCTGGAGAGAGGAGAGGGAGAAGGAAATTATGTTTAAGCAGGTTTTGGTAGCATTTTTGCACTTTGAAAGCCCCTCAATTCTCTTCATCACAGACTGCTGCTTTTCTCACTCATCGCTGTATCTTTTATGAAAAAGTGGGACGGTCTACCTCCGCACCCTTGTTGTAACATTTAAATAACATACCAAAGTCCATTCACAGGACATTTTAACATTAGCTAGACCTCTGATACACGCACAGAAATGCTCTGCTGCCTACGAATGGAACGAACTATGAAATAAGAAAATGAAGCTACATTTTCTTATTCATTACAGTGTTTTAAAGGATTCAATTTATTTGGGCTATAATTTATCTGATTATTCTATTTCTATTTCTTTGTCTGTACTGTGTTGTGTGTGTTTTTTGTAAAAATCTTTCTTGAAAAAATAGCAAGGAAACTCCCACTTAAATAAACGATTAAGTAATAATTTGAAAAATGCTAACTCTTCAGTCTGACAGTGATTTTGCTTTTGATTTGCTTTGTGTAAACAGTGATTGGTGGAAGCACACAGCTGTGACATAGTTGGCATCATTACTGCTTTTGTTATTAACAGGTTTGCACTACATAATGATTCTAGCTTCAGTTTGTTGCTTCTCCTGTGACGTCATGTGTTATCTACTGCTAGTTTACCTGAGGGGAAGAAGCCATGGTCATGAAACAGCTGCATGACGAGGGCCCGACGCTGATCCAGTGTTCTGCGCAGAGACGAGTACGAAACCCTGTCCAAGTCTCCCGGGGGAACCTCGCCTTCCGGACCTGGTTTCACAGAAAGGTCCATCAGACCAGCGTCAGGCCATCTCGGCATCTCTGGATAGGTTGTAGGTGGCGTACACGTCATACCTGCTCTGTCGAAGGTAAAGATGTCTCCTTCGCACTTGGCGGCGCTCTTGGGGGTGTTGGGCTCTGAGCTGCAGCTCGACAGGCGACGAGTCTTTCTCCTTGGGGAGCTGGGGTCTTCCCCAGTCAGCTCAAGGTCTGGAGGGAGACGGACGTGTGAGGTATAAAAAAAGGCAAGCAAAGAAAAAGAGGAAGAACAAACACTTTTAGAGAGTGGAGAGATTTTGTTGCACAGGATATCAATTGTACAGATCTGAAGTTTGGAGTCGTCTCTGTTTTTCTGACTCGTACCCGTGGAGTTGCGTCTCTTCTTGCGGTAGCTGGTGAGGATTGCTCTCGGTGAGGTGGCCAGACTCTGCAGAGTGGGCGAGGGAAGGACCTCCTCTGGGTTAAACTCTGGAAGCTCAGCAAAGCGTTCCTCAAAGTACGTCTCCGAGAGGAGCCTGCACACACAAACACAGTCCAGTTGTGCGGTGGTTCAAGTATCAAGGGACGACCTCTGAATGTATTCGCATTCCTTAAGGCCGAGTTCTGCCATGACTTTCTCGCCTCTGCGGCTTCCACGCTACTTTCCTACCATCTAAATAAAGAACATCAAGAGTAAGCACGCTGCCCACTCACATTCAGTAAACAGTTTCCACCATAATCTTAGAAAGTTGGAGGTTTGGCCGTGCACTAAAAACAGACCTGGATGCCACTACGCTTGAAAACGAGTGCTCATTAATAAATTCAACAAATGGAGGCCTGTCCAGGGTGCTGCTATTTTCCCTTCAAGCTGCCAAAATTACATAAGATTCATTCCTGTTGTATGTGCTCTCTCAGCTTGAAAATATGTAAACTGTTAAAATGAAGGGAACTCTTTTTATTTTTACCAAGACCAGAAAACCAGAAAGAGCTGGCAGACTTAGCTTATTTTTCTCTGATTTGGCAACAATTCTATGAAACTTCAGTCTGACCACGGAGAGAGCAGCTCTGGACTTTAATAAAAGCTTTTCTTGCAGCCAAAGATGAAATCTGGCTTCATTGGTATGCATACTTACCCGTTCCACATCAGTTTATAAAGTCCGAATCTGAGGTCGCTGAAACCAACAAACCCACACAGTAGAAAATATAAAAAGTAACGTTAGAATGTCAGAAGTCCTCTGACATAAAGGTTTATCAGCCCACTTACTTGTCATGAGAGTCAGGCGTCTTTTTGAGTGGCGGGGGCCGAAACTTGATCTTCTTTGAAGAAGAGGGAGGATCTCTTTCTGCAGGTGGAGGAGGAGGGGGGTCCAAACCTGAGGGTGGTGGTGGAGGTGGGGAACGAGGTCCAGCCTGGAAACAGAGCGCGAGGTTTTCCTCTGTTAAAGTTTTTTGTTTCTGAGGACACGAGGAGCTTTTTGAACTCTCCCGTGATGACACAACAACTTAAAGTTTAAGGAACTTTAAACTTTAAGCAGGATGACAGTGGAGAGCTGCTGGAAGCAGACGGAATGACGCACACATGATGCAACTCAGAGACAAAAGCAGCTGCAACAGTTTTGATTCGCTCTCACGCTCAAATGTCCAAACGTTTTACTTCCTCTAGGTGAATGACTTTCAGACATTTTGTTCCCAATGCACACCAAAGGGTGAGCCAAAATCTCAAGGCACATCTGTCTACATGTTGTTTGAAATATCACCAGTCCTTCTTTTAATTTTATATTGGTAGATGAAGGCAGCGTCTGGAGCTCACATGACCTTTTAGGATGGGGAACTTGATTCACGTGAGAAAATCTGAATCAAATATAAAGTGAAATGTAAAAAGTAATTGCTTTATCTGGACTACCATGATTTGATAATCACCGGTAGGCAAAATTAAAATAAAAAAATCTGAATAATGGCCCTGCATTTATCTGTGGTTGTTCAAAAATCTGTTAATTGTATTTGAAAATCCTGATTTGCTGATTTTCAGAGTGCGTAATCTTCCAAAATCACTTCACACAAGTTCTGAATAAGGATCTGTATCATTCAGATTTTTTTTGACTTCAATATGACTTTCATTATGATTTTCAGACTGATATGTCTGATATGAGAAACAGCTACTTGAGTGAAGGGGCCATGCGGTTTTGTTCACCTCTTTGCTGCTGTTGCCCGTGCTGAGCTCCTCTCTCTCCGTCTCTCTGACTCGCTTCTTTTCACAGCTCTCTCGCTCTTCGTCCGTCTCACTTTGTTTCTCTCTCTCATATCCATCTCTCAAGTTTTCTTCTTTGATGCGGAAAGTGGTGTCCTCCTCTTTTTTCACTAAAACACAAAATAGATTCTTTTTACCAAAGTACTTATCCAGCTAAAAAGTTGCACATTGCTGTAATTTTCCCTTAGAAGTGGACATGTGACGAAGAGGAATGAGATTCAACATTTCTAAGCCCACACTACACTATAAGATAAGTTCAAATAAATCCACCAGTGTCCAAAATCAGTGGACCATTACCTGTGATGATGCTGCTTGTACAGATGCCTGTCGAGGAGCTGGTGGCACAGCTCAACAACCCCTGAGCATCACTCTGGGTATCCAGCTGGCTCTCGTGCTTCACCTCCACCTCTGTTCCCATGCCAGGCTGAGGAGTCGCCACCGCTGAACCCTGCAGCCCTACAGCCAGCGGAGAGGGAGGGTTCGCCACATCCTGAGCTGGAGCCGCCCCTGCAGGTGGCACAGGCGTCACTGAGACCACACCAGCGGGCAGAGCAACGGTTGGTGCAGGGTAGATGGCAGTTAGTACCTGAAGAAGGAAGCAGGAAACCAGGCGTGTCAGTGTGTGAATTAGACTGACGTGAACAACAACAGCATTTGAAAAGACACTCCACCCGACGCTGCCAAAAACCGCTCTGACCCCTCACTGCACCGGGCCTTTGCTGGCGTCCCGTGAACTCCTGGACATTGGCAGCGATACTTTTGGGACCTGTATGTCCAGCTTGTTTTGATGCTCTGCTGATGTTTAACTATTTCATATTCCACTGGTGAGTGAGGAAAACTAATCTGTAGTGTGTGTTTTAAAAAGAAAAACCAAAACATAGCAGCGACTTCGACTAGAATACAAAGTGGTATAAGTAGCCTACAGCCTTGAGTTACAGAAGTACCTTTTTCATTAGCATTTTAATAAAAGAAATTAGTAATTACTTAAGTCAGGTTAATATAGTTATTTTTATGTTATTTCTGTATTGCATGCCAGATGGCAGCAGGCTGGACAGTTTATTTTCTGCCTGCTTCACTGATCCTGGTGATGTTGTGATGTTTTGGGTGGGTTTATTCACCCGCTGAGCCTTTTGCTCTTTGGAAATCCACATCCCATACTGGTTTGTGATGTTTCCAGTTAGAATAAGGCCTCTCTTTCTCTAAAATCAGCAGCCACGTTCAAATCTGGGATTAATGATTGTGGTGACTTAGACTTTGCCGAGAGAGATGGTGGGAATTCATGCGAAACAGGGGCCACAAAGCCTACAGTGTGTATCTTGTTCTCTGTGCACTACACTGAGTAATTGTTGATTTTCCTCTCTAATATGAACTCTAATTATTCTATTCAATGATGGCAACATGTGAAACTTCACAAAAGAAGTTGTCTGAGAATGCAGTCATGGATGTACAGGAGGGCATTACCACCCTGAACTCCTAAGGTCAGACGGTCACTTTAAACAGTCTGGGGTCTGGTACTTAAACCCGTACATGTACATGTACTTTTGTAATTTTTTCACATCTTTATCATTACTTTCTCTCACACACCTCTGTACTGCAGTGATCTTTGATACTGTGCAAATCTCTTTTTACCTGACGACCGGTGGTGGCCGCTGTCTGTCCTGGAGAGCTCTGCGACTGACAGCTTAAGGGCTGAGCTGGGGCTAGTAGCGGAGGATGACCAACGACTGGCTGAACCAGGGTTTGTGGAGCTGGGGCGATGGCGGTGAAGCCCAGGGTTGCCAGAGAAGACTGGAGATATGCAGGACCAGGGGGTTGTTGCCCCTGCTGGTGCGTTGCTGTGGTGACACCTGGACCTGACTGAACATACGTGATCCTGGACGAGAAAAAAGCCATATTAGTAGTGACCAGAAATAATAAATAAAATAATAATAAAATGATTAATGTACGTAAAAGATGGACGAAGCCACCGGTCCTGGTCCTAATTATATTTCTCCGTTTTGTTATTCTTCTTCTTGTTTTCTAGTTCCTTCTGCCTTATCTGAATTTGTCTTCATGTTTGCCAGTAAGTTATCGGCCTAATTGTTACTTCCTGTTTTAATCTGAAAGCTAGGTGAGTCATGTGTTTTAATGCAATCTTACTTCCTGCCTTTGTTACTTTTCCCTCCTTCCTGATTGTCTGACTTGCCTGAACTGTTTTCACCCAGTCAGCCCTCTGTGTATAAGATAATACTAGCAATGAATAGAAGGTTGAATCCATGAACCGTATGGTTGCAGTGCACAGACACATATCTGCTAAAAGACTAACAAGGTACTAGAAATTAACTCACCAAAGCTAACTAGCACTGTCTGTTAGTATAATTACCTGCACAGCAAACCATGTTATGTGTTGCATAAATGCATTAACATTCTCCAGAAGGCTCTAAAATTGGACCACTTAGCTGCTTGCTGTCTCATTAGTTGTGTAGTTACATAACTTAAGACCCTAACAGTGCTTAAAATGTATGTCAAAATTCATCCCCTGTAAAGTTTGCAGAAGAAAATATTTATTTGCAGCTGGATCAGGTAAATATTAGGTTCATTTTAATAAATATGGTTTAAATGTTGGGTGTAAAATTAGTTTGCTGTCTATTAAATACTCTGTCATGATGCCAGCTTTGAAGAACCTTTCAGAAACTTTCCCGTGTGTAACAGTTGTCTTTTGCAAAATGAAAGGCTTTTTATAGTTGGTGTCATAGTTCACATGGCTGCAAGGGATAATGGAGAATTAAATCGTGCTCAAAGTGTTGACTTTCTTTATCTGCATTTGCTGCACATTAAGTAATGGCATGACCCAGCTAAAATCAATATCTGACAGCATCTTTTAAAGTTGTTGAACTCCAGTTTCTCGGAGTCCTTTCTGACCAGCTCACGCATTAGCCCAGTAAAGTTTAGTCAGGGCACGTTTTGCTTGTCTTTCAGGTGTTAGGCCTGTGTTGCTGACCTGGTGGGTGGAGAGGTCAGGAGAACGGTCTGTGGGGGCGCAGCACCGGGAGTCATCACCGTTGCCACGGAAACAGGATAGGGGCTCCCAGGATGTACTGTTGCTGCACCGCTAGGGTGGACGTTGGTCTGCACAACAGGCATGGAAGCGATCTGGATGATCTGGAGTGGGGGAATCAGAAAAATACGATTAATTCCTCACCAGGTTTCAGCTTTTAAGAGAACAGGTTTCACATTTTATCATCTCTCTGTTATGTGTCCAGGATTTAAAAGCTATAAACAGGCAATATATTTTCATGGTTGTGAGAAATCAAAATGATTAAAAGCAGGTTTATGAGCCTACAGCCTGCAGTAACATCTCGAGCAGAACTTCCAGCTCGAAAAACAAAGAAAGCAATGCCGTACATGTAATTCGCCTTTAGTTCGGGCCATGGTGTGATAGCACAATTACTAATGAAGCATTTGTCTTCGATTTAAACTTTTCTGCGCTTGTGAGCAAGTTCAATTCTTTCCTAAGAATGAGAAATACAGCTGGAGCCCACAAATGTGACAGCCCCCTCACTAATGTTAACCAGCATCCTCTAATTAAACAGCTTAGAGAGACCTGTCAAAAGAGTAGATATCTTTCTATGGTCATCATGGAGGTAAAATAGCTTCTTTCAGGCGGTGCATGAACTGACACAGTATAAGAAAGATAAGGGCTGTCTTATAAATAAAGTCCAAGAAAGAAACGTGGAGATGGAGATCAGCATAATAGGCCCCCCGATTAATGATACAAATCGGGTGTCCTTGAGCACTGAAAGAGATATTATAAAAAGGAGACATGGCATTCAGATTATTCTGATTTGAAAAATACCGTATGTGAGAACTCTGCAACACAAAGAGGGCAGAAGTAAGAGGTAGAAGTTTCACTTTCAGGGGAAAGAAAGCTTTTTAAAACCTTATTTTGGAGCAAGTTCAGCACTTTGACATCAGATTTGAATGATGATTCTACACGTGGAGTTTTTATGATCTTTTAATTTAAATAACGCCCAACACAACTTCACGAATAAAAGTGAAAGGCTGCTTGTAATGTGTGAATCTAATTTTCTTACTCAGAGAGAAAAATTTGGTCCAAATCAGATCACTGAAAAGGAAACAGAGCAGTAAAACGCAGGTGAACGTCCTCGTGTCATCTGCTTTATTGTCGTCTCGCTCTGGGTTTGACGTCGCTGCTGCTCTGAGCCACCGGGCTGGCAGGTATTCATCTCTGACACCGTGTTCTTACCTTGTTTCCTGTCGCAGGGCCGTTCTGCACGGGAAGAGGCGGAGCCACCAGGGAAATGGAAGGATGAGGAGGAGTAGACCCGGTTCTCACTGTTGCCATGGAAACCAACATCTTGCTCTGCAAGACTGGCGACTGGGTTTGGACTGATTAGTGAGAAGCAGAGAGAGAGAGAGAGAGAGAGAGAGAGAGAGAATTAAATCACTCAGCGTGAGGAACAGATGAATCGAGTCAAAAGAGGGGAGGTGAAGACATCAGAGGAGCGGCGGTGGGTGGAGACACGCTGAGACGGAGGGAACATTTCAGCTACAGATGCTAGTGAAATTCCTTGCTGATAACAAGGTGGAATGACGTCCTGTTGCTTCTTATGAACAGAGAGTGATTAGGACGTGGGCGGGCGGCGGGCGCTCATAACTCATGTCAATCATTTATCTCCCGTTTATGTAAGCCAATCAAATCTACTGCAGTGAAGGGAAGAACAGCAGAAAGAAAAATGAAATAAAGACATTTTAACTTTTTTGGCCATTTTTTTTTCTCTCTCAGCCAATCGTTGCTCTCTGTCTCACCTCTAGTCCCAGGGCTGACTCTTATTCCCGCCCCCGAGTGCACGCCATTGGCCAGGGCGGCATTTGCGGGCAGTGAGAGGATTTGCTGGTGAGTGAGTTGAGGGGAGGAGGGGCTCTCGGTGGGCAGGACGTACTGTGCCTGTCCCGGGGTCGTGGGGCAGGCGGGAGGTGTGAGAGAGGAGGTGGTGGCAGCAGTGGGGTGGAGCTGGAGGACAGGTAGGGGGCTTTGGATGTGTAGGGAGAGGAGCTCCACTGTTTGAGCGGGTCCCAGACCTAGGCTAGTGAGCAGGCTGCTGCCTCCTACAGGGGTTAGACTGACTGGACCAGGGGAGGAGGACGACAGGTACCCACCCCCTGCGGTGATTGGCAGCTGCTGAGCACCTCCACCCCCAATCAGGAGAGTGGCTTTCTTGTCCTGTGGCAGGGTGCTGAGGGTGATGGCTCCTTCCACCGGCTTGCTGGCGATGGGGATAGGTGTGCTGGCGATGGGGCGCACAACGTTGGTCACCATCGTGGGAGCCATGCGGACGCCGACCTGGGTCAAACTCTGCTGAGCCAGCGGTGGAGGAGGCTGGGCGATGGAAAGAGAGGAGACACCCTGCCCACCTCCTCCATTTCCTTCTCCTCCACCTGCTGCCGTTTGCTCTGTCTTTAGGGCTCCCTCACTCTCGTCCTCTCCTCCGTCGGCACCTCTCTTTCTCTTCTTCTCTGACCCGTCTTCAGGACCTCCTCCGTTACCGCCACCATTCCCTTTAGCCGAGGAGGAGTCGGAGTGAATGATGGAGGGAGAGGAGGAGGGGAGAGAGGAGCGAGCCACTGGCTGGAAGCCATGCTGGAGGGAAGACAGAAGCACAGAGATCAAAGGGGGAAAGTTAATATGTGAAGTTCTTCTCAACTTACAGTAACTTTGAAAAATCTGTGGGTTTTTAATGCTCGATGGGAATAAAGAAATGCAGAAAAAGGCTTAAAATAAAGCACCAACAATATGATGCTAATTTAACGCTGATGACTCAGAATCACTTTCTATCTAACAGAAAAAGCTTTGTACTAAATTTCAAACTTTACAGACTCCAAGAACAAGTCAAATAAGACAAACGCACGTTGAATGAACATCTCTTTAAACGCTGCACATACCTGTCCATCTGGTTCATCCTCATCGCTGTCTGTCACCCTCTCTTTACACTTCAGGTCGATGGAGCCTTCAGGACATGAATCTTCTGAGGGTGAGATATCACACAACCCTTTTTATTATTAGAATAATTATTAATACTTATTCTTCATTCACCTACAAAACATTTTAGCCTTATTAATTTCATTAATCTCATTCTTACTTCCTCTCTTCAAAAAAACTCGGCAACTTTTTCTTTCTCCCAGAAAATAATAACAAAGTGCACAAAACACACACAGCATATTTAAACCCTTTCATGGGTTTAGATTTTGTGTGGGACACACATGGGTGGACACATTGAGGGGTCTGGAGTCATGTGCGAGAACATTTAGAGCATCCATCACTTTATGACTTTTTCATGAATTTTTGGCTGAAATGTCTTTATTACAGATCATAATAGTTAAAAATAGAACAGAGGATCTGAGGATTTCTGATGTCTTTATTTCTGTTTTATTTCACACACACCTGCTGAATCCACACACGCAGGCATGATTCACTACTCTGCCTTCTTTTGTGTCTTTTGTTAATTGTGCTTATGTCACCTATTCACCTCAACGATGAATGAATTCTTTCTATTCTAAGTCATTTGAAAAACATAGCCCGGTCTTTTTTCCGGTTTAGTATTTAAGTTTTGTTCCCTGTTTCGTTTTAACTGATACTCTTTCTTCTATTTCAAAGTGTGTCCTATTTCCTTGTCTTTGTCTCCCTCTGTTTTGTCCATGTGTCAATCTCCTTCCTTCTTCTTACTCCCTGTTGGTGATGACGTTCCCTTTGCATATTGTTCCCTTGTGATTGCTGCCCCGCCCTCATTAGTTTCATCTGTATTCAGTTGTGTCCACTCAGTCCTGTGTATATATCCACTGTATTCTTGTCTCTCCACTCTCAGCTTTCAGGTTTTCTCAGTATTATCCATACGCTGTATAAAAGATGGAGGTAACGTCACTTCAGAAGTGAAGCTTTAACCCTGCATTCTTTCTAATGACCAGCAGGGGGTGACTCCTCTGGTTCCAGTTATATAGAAGTCCATGTGAAAACAGCCCTTGCCTCTCCTGTGCTTTGACCCCAGTAAATACTTTCATCCCCACGCTCGTCACACCAATATGGCGGATTTCACTAATCAGTTTGTGACATCATGGCGGCTACATCCATTATTTTATGCTTTTTGTGTTTTTTCCTCCTATGTGCGCTCCTTGTGTCTGTTTTAGATTCCTGCTTTGTTTGTGAAATTATACTGGACCTAACTGGACTCTTCTAAGTATTTATCAGCCATTTAAACCTTGTCTTTTGTTTATTAATCGTGCCACAGTTTCCTGCATTTGCATGCCCTCTCCTGCAGAGCCTTAATACCATGTGTTTGTGTGCGTGACTCGATATTTACTTTAGTCACAAAAGATCTAGTAGCTGTGTGAGCTCACAGAGGAAGATTAATGATGAAGAAAGAGACCTGCCCTGTCAGAGGCATTGTTACACTTATGAGTCACGTCATTATTATTATTTTTTTTATTAACAACAAAAGTCTTCTGCTTCCTATTGGGCGTAGTGAAATACACATGTTTATAATAGTGAGAGGGAAGTATCCTGTACCTATGACTATGAACTGATTTCTTCTGCAGAGCAAATGAAACAAAGGTTGTTAAGGCTGCCTTCAGACTGTCACAGCTACATTGGGAATCATGTGCTGTTGTGGTCGTGATATTTTAAGACTAGCAATTAGCAGCTGAAGCGTTAGGGCTGCATGACAGAGACACTTTTTTTTAAACATTAGGTATTTGCTGACAGAGTCACACCGAGTAAAAAAACAGAAGTTTACTGGCCATCATGGGAACTGAAACTATCACTCTCTGGTTATGAAACTCTCTAACCTCACTAAAATCACTCTGCAGATAATCTCACTCACCCATGACATCATCGTCTCCCTCTTCCTCACAGATGACCATGCGTTCCTCATCGCTAGTCACGTCCTCGCTGGCCCCACCCTGGTACAGCGACTGAGGCGGTGGCCGGCCGCGGAACAAACTCGCGCCGTCCTCCTGACAGTGCAGAAAGAAAGACAGCACGTGATTTCTCTAAAATGTGACACCAGCCAACATTTATGTTCAAAATGTGGGAGATTTCATTTTTTAGGGGGACAAAAGTACTTATAGTGATTGTGACACAGCATGCCGCTAAAGGTACTGAATATTTAAATAAAGTTTGCCCTGAAAAATTAAAAATAAATCATTTTTAAGCTATGTTCTGCAGGATAACCAGTGATCTGAGTGACCCTGTGTGTTTTTGGTCCCTGCACACTCTTCTCACAGCACGGAGCAATCGGCGCTATTTGTCCTAATTTGGTTGTAACTTGTTGTGTAATTTAATATGAGTGGGAAGGGGTATCTTTGGTGGTTTTACAATATATCATGTATGAGCAATTGATTTGTGAACCTCAAGTTGTGACTGTTCAATTCAGTTTTTTTTATATAGCGTGAATTCACAACAGCTGCTTTAAGGTGCTTTATACTGTAAGATAAAGATCCTACGATATCAGATAATCAGACAATTCCCTATAAGCAGCACTTGGTGACAGTAACATGGAAGAACTCCCTTCTGACAGGAAGAGACCTGCAACAGAATCAGGGTCATGGAAGGGCAGCCATCTCCTGGGATGGTCGGGAGATAGAAAAGTAAAAAAGCAAAAGCAGAGAGACAAATAAATACCACAGACTATGGGAGAGAGAAGACAAACATTACTGCGATGCAGTGATGGGATATAAAAGACTGTGTAAAAAGGTCAGAGGGGAAGAAAATGCTCATTGCATCATGGGAAGTCCCCCTGCAGCTTGAGGCTATAGCAGCATACCTAAGGGACGGTTCAGGATTGTGTGATCCAGCCCTAACTATATGCTTTATCAAAAAGAAAAGTTTGAAGCTCAATCTTAAAAGTAGAGATGATGTCTGTTTCCTGAATCCAAACTGCGAGCTGAGAGGCCTGATAGCCGAAGGCTCTGCCTCCCATCCTACTTTTAGAAACTCGAGGAACCACAATTAAGCCAGTAGTCTGAGAGCAAAGTGCTCTGTTGGGATAATATCATACTATGAGCTTTCTCAAGATACAGCGAGACCTGATCATTTAGGACTTTGTATGTGAGAAAAAGGATTTTAAGACAGTTCTGGATTCAACAGGGCGCTAAAGAAGAGAAGTCAGTATGGGAGAAACATGATGTCGCTTTCCAGTACTCTCGCTGCAGCAACTAAAGCTCGCTCAAGCTTTTCAAGGAGCTTTCAGAACAACCTGATGATAGCAAGAAATTACAACAGCCCACCCTAGAAGTAACAAATGCATGAGCTCATTTTTCACATCCGTCTGAGATAGCATGTTTCTAATTTTAGAGATATTGCACGGATGAAAGAAAGCAGACCTACACATTAGTTTAATGTGTGCACATATCCTGGCCTAGGTTCCTCTTCACAGCTTTACTGAAGTCGGCAACTCGCACACATTGCTCGAGGCATTATTATTTATTTTGCCGTGTTTTAAAGTCACCCTTCTGATGCATCTTGTTGTGAAACACGCACCTCTTAATTCAGATTGTTGTTTACCAGATGGATTAAAATCTCATTAAAATTACATGTGATATGTGAATTCTGTACGTAGACAGCATTTCACAAACAATCTGGCAACCGAGGTAACCTTGGTAACAGATGCATGTATTCCAATTATTTACAATAAAGTCTGAGGCTCACCCAAATTCCCAGGAGTTTCCCCGAGAGAAGGAGGAACACGGGATTGTCTTAAAATATGGGAGGAACCCGTGAAAAAAGCATTAGTGTTGGAAGATGTGGTGTTTATAAACTCTAAAGAAATCAGACAGAAGTAATGCAGCTATTATTAAAGCATCCATACATTCTTTACGCCCATGGCATCAGATGAACGCCTTCAGACAAAAGAGCTCGCATGTAGGCCTACTCCTCTGTGATTAGGAGCGAAGCAGCAAACACCAGTCTCATACCTTCAAAGGCACTAGAAAAGTAGAAAGCGAAACCTTTGAAGTTGGAGGCTGCTCTCCCCCAGAGCTTCCACTGGGTTTTCAGCAGCAACAACTCGAGCCCTCACACAAAGCACCGAGCGAGTCCATTTGAACTGCTTTTGAACAGCATTCGGCCAAAACGCTCTGCGGTCTGAGGGACACACGTTCGCGGTGTGCGAGCAGACGCACACACAAACACTTCAACCGCTGAGTTCATGTGGGGCTTTTTTTAGCTACTTCACTCTGTTGCGTCTTCATTTCACTCTGGGATGCATTTTGCTCTAAGAAACTTGTTAAATACACTCAACTTGACACATTAAATAGATTCACGTGGGTGTTTTTCTGAGAAATTACACTGTTTGGTAAGTAACCAGTTGGTGGTATCTAGTGATCTGAAACAGCTTTCTTCACAGTCTTAAATCTCCCGAGTCTGTTTGCTGCCTGGCAGCTACAGATTAACAACCTCGCACCTTCTCCAGGTCTCTCTCCCACTCCCTCTGCTCCAGGGTGTGCACTGCACTCTGGGAAAAGGCTCGGGGACGGTGAGACGGCCCCCCAAACATCCCTCCTCGACGCTCCGATGCCCCCGGCCATCCCGAGCCTCCCCCCTTCCCTTCCAGCACCTGGGACTCTGAGTGGGCATCTGGGGAAGAGAGAAGAGCAGACTCTGAACAAAGATCAAATATCACATTGACTCATCAAGGAGCGGATCAATAAAGCTTCAAATCAATACGTTTATCCTCAGAAACGCTCCTTTATATTCTGACAGTCGAGGGGTTTAGTTATTGTGTCCATACTGAACAAAAGCCTGACACTTGATACAAAGCACAACACTTTGTGCATTTTATAATAAAATACAAGCAAATCACTTTAATATTGAAGGCGAGGTTCCTCTATTACAGCAAAATTCATAATCACAGTTATTTTGGGTGAATTTTGTGATTATTTAATGCGGATATTCACCCTTCCCCTGGCTCATCTAGAGAAACATTGTGAGTTTTATGTCCTCTAGGTGGAGCTTTCTGAACTCATCTTTCCTGAAAACAGGGCGAGTTTGAGCTTTTAGGGAGGGGCAAAAGAGCACAGGTGTGACCTAAAGCGGTGTGCTTACTTCACACCGAGAGAAAAAACACGAGAGTCAGAGCGCTGAGGATTCCTGATCTGAACTTGCCAGCTGACTGGGGTCGTTCTATAATCTGTTCATGCTGCTTTAAATTCTCATCTGCTGATTTTGTTTTTTTGTGGGTGTGACTTATGAAGGTTTGAAACGATTCACAGATGTTTCTTTTTTTCCTTTTAGCTTAAAAATGCTAATTAGAGGTGATCATCACACACACCTATGCTCTCTGACATGCTCCTCTCCCGCGGCTCCTTTGGCATACCCCGGCCCTCTGACAGAGACTTTCTGCGGTCCTTGTTACACCACTTCCAGTCTGGGTGGGCTCTGAAGTGGGCCTCTTTCACCTGGAGGAGGAGGAGGAGGAGGAGGAGAAAAGGTCTTCAAATTTCTGTTGATGCAGTTTCAGTTTCTGAATACCAGCTGAATACCAGATTTCACAGCTCATGAAATTTCCCTTTCCACTTGTTAGCAGTAAACTCAATTCAAACCATTTAACCAATTCATTACAAGCAAAAGCACAGAAGTAATAAAAAAGGAGGAAATAAGAAGAATTTAAGGGAGTCTGTTTACCTGAAAGGCCAGATCATGGTACTGCTGCTTTTCATTGGGCCCTAAAGCGTACCACCACTCGCCCAGGATCTTGCTGACTGTGCGGTTGTCCTGGTTGGGATGTCGCTGGTGCACCAGGGCCCGGTGACGTTTACTGAAGATCATGAAGGCATTCATGGGACGGCGGATGTGGTCCTTCTCCCTCTGGTTAGAGTTTGGCAGAGGACACAAGTCTTTATTGTGCACTACAGTAGCGACATTTAACAAGCAATCACCATCTGGTGAAATAAAGTGTACTTTTATTTTTCTAAATCTTGTCTGCTGGTTGCATGGGTGCACTCTGGACTGACCTTTCTGTCTCCGTCCTTAGGCAGTGCACTGAGGGACTGTGTGCGTCTCTTTATGGTTCCAGAGGAAGGCGATGGATCGTTGGCCAAACCCGGGGAAAACCTGCATCCACACAAAAACAAAAGTGAAACTGAGATACTGACCGAGACGGGGATTTAAGGGAGATTCCTCAGTCTGAAGCTCAATCCTCTTTCCAGACGTTTTATCACAGATTCAAAAAATAATCTTGCATTGACAGGAAGCAGAGTGATACAGAATATAATACAGAAGAAGAATTTAAAAGTAAGACTTTGCGAGGACCACCCTCGACGTTCCCATTTTTCCCTACAATAACTTTAGCCATAAGATGAGCCTGGTATCATAAAGGTAAAAGGGCGTCCTTCTATGAGCAGCCATCTACCCCACAGATGAGTCGAAATGCACTTTTGTCAGGAACATTTAAAATGCAGTGCAGTTTTGCCGAAGAGCCTCAAAGTTGGCTACAGACAAAAGTCATACTAACAAAATGTGATTTTGGCTCTAAATTGTGACACTTGGAAACTTTCAGTGAGTCATTACAAAGCGAATATAGCAACACATTAGAGTCCTACTGGGATGAATATCCATCATCAAGCGATGACACCAAAATGTAAAATGAATACCGACATGAGAAGACTTAAATCGCCAGGCATATGTGAGCCTGGCTTTAATGTTTATTTTCTGAGCGCGATAAGCCCCAGTCAGGGAGTGATCTGTCTCCAGTCTAACTATAACACATTCCCAGAGTATGGAAACTAAAACTGGGTCAGCACTGATATCAGAAGTCTGTGTTTTAGGGTTTACTGGAGTAACATTTACACCTTTTAAATATAAAAGCATACTAGTGTGGTTACATACTCCAAGTGACTCTGAGGAATGCAATGCAGCAGAAGGGTCTTTGATGCAGTACTGCCTGCTTTTTCAGATATCTCACTCCTCCACCTCGTATGTTTTAACTGTGTTTGCTGCAGGATGGGAAGGTTCAGCGCACTGTGGCATTTCATATGAAGTAACCACTTAACCAGTATCAAATGTCGTGCTGTAGAAACCACAAAAAACGTTTCCTTTTTAGTGGTTACCTGCAGTATTTTTTGCAATCATCAAATAATGGAGCAGTTCTTTCCATTTGTGTTGCTTTTTCCACTTCGTGCCCCCGTTGTCTTCCATCTGCTGTAAATTTAGTTGGCACGGCTTTTCTCACCTCTTCAAGACTCGGTGGTAATTTCTAATTATCAAAACAAGGCTGTGTTTTAAAAAAAAAATCCCCCTTTGCTACTCACAAAAAAACAAAAGATATAAATTAATGATAAATAATTAAGTCATAAAAATAAAGGTTTGTGGTGGAAAGTGGTGGATGAGTGAGTCGTCTCAGACTGATGAAACAAACTGCTTCAAAGTCTTGTGGTTCAGCAGCAAATACTTTTGTATCCCTTGTCAGAAGGCAGCAGGGTGATCAGACTGTGGCTGATATTGTCTTTTAGTAGCATTTCAGCGCTGCGCAGACACCTCAAAGCAACCGTCGCTACCATTAAGCCTGCTAACTACTGAGAATGTATTCTGTGAATTCCACTGAAATGGCTTTTTCTGCTATGAAACTGCATTTTCCCCCCCGAGACACTGAACTGGTTCTGGGAAAAGGCAACCAAACATACATAAACCTGGAATTAGCTTGACTTGCTTTTTTGGAATATTATTTCAACATTACTGTTGTTTATATTAGGCTGATTTGAGTCTGTTACAGAAAAATCATGCTGGACAAAAACATGTTTTTTGCTTTAGATTTGGTTTTTAACAGAGCTTAAACGTGTTTGTCAGTCACATTTGGCAGATATGGGTCCAAATCACTACCAGCCCCTATGTACTCTGAGGGCCTGACAGTGAAACTTTACTGTCAGTATGAAGTTAAAATTTTGTAATTATTATATAACTTATATACACTAAAATGATAAATAAATTAGCTGACTATGAGAGCATCAGGTGGGACCTTTTTTTGTTTAACCTTCCATGAGTATAAGGTGATCGTGATGGCAGAAAACAGAGATTGTTGTTGTGAATACAATACTGGAAGTATTACCCATCACCAGAGGAAGAAACATCCAAAAATGAATAAAACTCTTTCACAAATGAAAAAAACAGTTTGAATACATTTTTTTTTTTAATTCCAAGTATTGCTGAATCAAACTGTTTGCTCGCTGTTTTGAGCTGTAAAGTCAGAGGAAAACAAGCGTCAGATAATAAAAAGAAAAAGAAATCTGATAGCATGCGTTATGATAATCTGCACAAATGCTTAACTAATCTGTGAATTTAGATAGTGGTTAGTGTGAGAGTTGATTATATCTAGTTCTTGTTTCCGTGTATTAGCAGCTTAGTTGCTCACGAAAGTGAAAAAGACTGTATTGGATCAGCAGAAACTGCACAGGGATGACAAAGTGTTAATAATAATGCATTCATTGCTTGACCCCATTTTTTATAGACCACCAGGAAAACAGAAATATCTGTCAAAACCTTGTGTAAAACAAAAAATTATATCGTAT
>VOQK01000639.1:28414-54009 GCA_015052645.1 Benitochromis conjunctus | reverse complement strand
GTTACTAAGTACCAGTGGTGTGCATGTCTAAAGAGGTTATGTAGCTCTAAAGTAGCTCTAAATTATATTTATAATCATAGAAAATGAGTGATCTGTGTAATAGCTGTGCATTTTATTGGGTAACAGCCTTTTGCACTTGCATATATATTTATGGTCTTCTCAGCTTTGTACTGTGAGAAGTGCTGTATAAATAAAACTTAATTACTTGAATGCCCATACTACATTTGGGGAACTTAACCCGCACATGAACTTCCCCCGTTAAGACCAATACTATACAATATTGTATAATAACAGCAAATATAAAGGGTCCCTACAAAGTCTCACAGCGAGACACAGTAGATGATGATGAGTAGCTGACGCTTCTGTTAACTATATGCAATATGTCTGGTCATAAAGAGTTAGTGCCAAGCTGGAGCAGAGTGAGCGTTGTGTATTATCAAACTAATGCTCTGACGTTTGTGAAATTATGTTCATTTTGTGACTGCATTTCTCTTTTTAAGTAGAAAAATTTTAAATGTATATTTATTCAGAGTTTTTCACATAATGCATAACCTATTTTTTTCAAAAATTTTATTGGTATTTGTTTTAAACGACAGGAAAATTCTTAGTATTCTTTCTCTTTTGTTTTTTTCTTTCTTTCTTTTTAAACAGCATAGTTGCTTAAAAGATAGCGCCTTTTAAATTGTATTGTAGCTTCCCTGCAACGCTTACATGCGAGATAACTGTTATACTTTAAACTTTAAACTGCTCCTCTGGCTGCAGGATCATTTTAGTGTTGATAATTGTTTGGGTTGATTTCAGGTTACCACAGATAAATAACTAGTCCTGTCCAGACTGCATGCAGCTAAGATAAATATGAATATGCAATACATAATAATAATAACATATATATAACTACACATTTTATAGTTGATTATGCCCTCACTGTATCCACCCAGTATTGCAGCCTCACCTATTCCAAATATAACAGACAACCTTTGCTGAATAATGTTGTCCCTGATTGGATATAATATTGGGAAGCCTGCAACACCAAGATATCAGTTTTAATTTGGTTGGCTGATGGATTTGGAGGGATAAACAAATGCGCAGGGGCGTGATCTTAGACACAGGCACTGATGGGTTTCCTGGTTACTTTAGATTTGTTTATGTAGCATGTAGTAAAGCCACCCCAATTATATTATAAAGCTTAAAATATGGGAAATTTTCTACTTTGATGGGTGAGGGAAGTTGATGAGAAGAAATGTAATTATTTATTTAATTTTATATCCTGAGGTTTAGCTGTAGGAGATGAAAAGGATCTATTAACTGGACTTCTTAGCTAAACCTCTTCTGCAAACTATTGCCAAAATCAAAGTTTTGCATGGGTAATTAGGGAAGGCAGCCCCATCGATCTTTGGATTTCTTCCATTAACTGTCGCTGTATGTGTGTCGTAGTTCATCTCAGATTGTATTTAGCCATTTTTAAAGGATTTAGAATAGACACAGGGTGTAGTTTCTTTTTATCATGAATATATATATATATCTATTATTGTAGGGTCTTTACCTTACAATATAAAGCACCTTGAGGCAACTGTTGTCGTGATTTGGTGCTATATAAATACAACTGAATTGAATTTAAGATATACAAGAATTATTTTGAACTGTGAATTTAGTAGCTTCTCTTTTAAATGAAGATTTGATGACATTTTTATGTTACGCCTCTAATTTGCATTTGCCTGCTGTTCAGAAACATCTTTGAGGCCAATCCAAATGAAGTGACACGAGCAGCATTCTGCTTTGTCCTTGTCCAGCCGAGCTGACTACGTTTCCCAACTAGCTGACCTCTGCCGCTGCGTCGGAGGCACTTTCTGGCTATTAGACTAATTTGTTCTGGGCTCCTGCAGTCCTGCGAAAAGAGCAGTGAAAAGGTTTCAGACTACAGCGTTCCTTCACAGGAGGGTTGTAATTAGCACAGATTGAAACGCCGCGCCTACCCCTGTGCAGCATGACAGATGCCTTGAATGATAAACACAGTGTGCAACCATGCAAAATTGCATTTACAGATACATTTTCAAATCTGAATAAATGTGAATTCGTTGGCATCGGCATTCAAATTCACACACGGTTATTACAGTAAGACTAACGTCACTTAACCTTCGTTTAACCTCTTAATGTGTTTGGTTTTATTCCGTTCAGCCGAGGTGCAATTTTAAAAGGGGTCACATGTTAACCTTCAGCTTGTGTAATAGTGTCTCTATCTCAGTAAGAGGACGTGTAATACTGGCTGGCAGATCAAATCAGTTTAAATGTGCGTGTGTGTGTGCGTGTGTGGCTTTGTGTTTGTAAATGTGGATGTGTGCAGGTGTGTGCAGGTGTGTGCAGGTGTGTGTGCGCCTTCCTGTAAGGCAGGTCAATGTCACTGGATCACCGAGAATAGCCTTCTTATCTATGTGCCGCTGCTATTCCACTTGACACAAGGGACGGTTGTCAAATGAATCAAAGTATACGGGCCTCCGCCACAACAAATAACCCTATTACCTTTGCGGGGAGGATTGAGAGATGACTCCCGTGGACTCTTCCCTATTAATAATTAAAAACACTGATGCTGCTGTCACTTTTAATAAATCAGATTAAACAGTCTGGTGAAGGAGGCTATGCGTGCAGGTGTCAGCATGCATTTACATGTTTTTCCTGTGCATGCCGAGTGGGATAAACTTTACAGCGTGACCTTAGCTGTTTGATGACGGATTGCTATATAGTTTGCGATGAGTTTCTGACAATTGACTAGACGCTTAATAATGCCTCGATTTGCTCATTGAGGAACAAAAGCCAAACTTGTGCTACACTTAATAAACCCGTGAGGGTGAAAAGAAATCAGTGGACAAAAGACAATTTGTTTAATTGGTTTTTATGATAATGCAGAGAAGTGAGAGCTTTGTTTACCTGCAAAATGAAACCTTAACAGAAGGAAAAAAGAAGGATATTTATAGAAAACAATTTTCCTCCTGGTCTATAAGCAGTTCAGTGAATGAATGACTCCTGCTATGTGTGTGTGAGTGTTTGAAAGAGCCATACAAAACCATCCTGAAGGCGCTCGGCGTTATCATGAAGGACAGAAGGTAATGTCCTGTCACACTGACAGCTGTGTGTCTTTGAGGCTCCATGCATGCGAGTGACTTTGCGTGCCTCTGCTGTGCCACGTTACACAAGCGAGCGTTAACGCGGGCGTGCTCGTGTGCAGTCCCGTCCAGGCCGCTCTGTGCGGGGGGCCCCATGGGGCCACTGTGATAAACTGTTGACAACCTGCAGTAATTACTGATCTCTGCTCAGATAGCTTCAGCCACCGAGTCTTAGGAGCGGATAGTTTTCAAGCTGCCAGATCGTCACATGCAGTAAAGAGATTGTCTCATTTGATCTCACTTGGGGGGAAAAAAAAAAAAAAAAATCTGAGGAGACATATTAAAATTAGACCCTGTTCATTCTGGAGAGCATATCTTGTTTGAGAGACGTTCCTCGACTCTGGCTTTTAACTTTTCCACTTTCTCTTTCTCGTGTGAGTCACTTTCCTTTGACAGAGTTATAAATGGCACATAGATGAAAATAGTTGAAAATAATGAATTCACCGCGCGCATTATCACGCGAAGGCTCTGTGGCTACAGTGAGCCTGATGACATTTAGATAGTATTTGTGTTTCTCTGTGGGTGACCCATGTCAAAAAGCAAATCTTCCCTTTTCATCTCACTGAATCTCTAATTAGAGTGCAGTGAATCATGTTATTTCCTCCTATTGATACATTCTCACTGACTTATTCACAAAATCAGGCAGTTGCAGGAAATCAAGTAAATTGTGTCTAACTGATGTTTGGGATGTGATCGCTTTCATGTAGCATCTGTTTGTATTATCAGCCTGCATGCTTTTCTTTTTTTTTTTTTGGTTGCTTTTTTCACCGTGGCTATTTTGGCAGGGTGTCTTAGCTGCTATGCTAGCAAGATAGCATAATGGGAAATTATCCCCCTCAAAGGCAAGAAGAAGCACTTTGCATCAAACACTTTAATGAAGCTGTTGTACTGTAGTTTAGACATGAATGCGTTAATTGTGATAATTTCTTACTGTGCATTCACACGTCTTCCCTAATGTGTTGCTGTAATGCACGGTAATGGGAGGTGTGAGAGGCTCTGATTGCATCCATGTGGTCCAGAGCTCCAGATTTTTTTATTTTATTTTTTTTTAAAACATGCTATTCATGACTGCTTTTTAACATTTTCTTTCAGGACTTTTTTATTTTTACCTTTTATCATGCAGAGGAGGTGATGCATTCTCCACAGAGAATTTTTTTTTTTAGCTTTGAGCTCGAATCTAAAGTGAAATGAGAAGTGGTGAATGGGCTGCAATTGGCTTCTCATTCACTCCTGAGAAGGAAATTGTATTTGTAAGAAAGAACTGCAGAAAGACGAGGGATCGCTGTGATTTGATTGGCTCTTTTTTTGTGGATGGTGTGTGATGGACCTGAAAATGACTGTGTAGTATATTAAAATAAATGTAATAAGAGAAAATGTTTACATTTTTATTCTATTATTGCGACCACATAAAATCAAGTAAATGCATCAGTGACAGTTTCTAATAATAAATGTTCCCATGGCTGATTAAACTCCAGTTTAGATGAACTATTTCACCATTATTACCTTAATTGATTTAGTTTAGTGATTTAGTGATCGTATTTGTTTTGTAAGGTAATTTTCACTTGTTTCATTGGCAGATTTTTTGCACTTAATACAAGATATTTTTGCTTGAAATAAGTGAAAAATGGAACAACTGAAAATTCTCCAGTTTCAAGATTCACTGTCTAAAAACAAGTTCCTATATCTCACTGAGATGTTACTCTTTAGCTGATTGTGTCTTATTTTAGGTGTGATGAGATTATTTTTGACTATAAATAAGTCAAATATACTTGGTAAGATTTTGAGTTTTTGCAGTGAGTAGATGGATTTCAAGGCATCAGTCTCCACTTAAAAAATTAAAAGACGTTCAACCAAAATACTGGAATTTTTGTCCTGATTCATTCACTGTTTTTTTTTTAAATTGTATTGACTTGTTTACTTTCACATTCTGCTTTGTTAGATTAGGTAAAATAAAAATGAGTGGGCTCCGCCTCACTACTGCTTCCACATGTGGTCCTTAATTTTGATGATCCTCTGTTTGTTTTCCCTTTCTTGTGTTTTATTGCTCTCAGTGTTTCCCTCTCCCCTTTCTGACTGTCCAGTGATGGCTTGTTTTTTTGGGGGGGTGGGGGGGTTCATCCTTGTCACGTGCATTCACAGCAAATAGTCATGACCCCATAATCGCACAATATTAGTACAATTTATATTTCATCTCTCCTCTAATGTTCAGTTAGATATCAGTTTACCATTTATAAGTTATAATAATTATAATCTGTGACAATATTTTAATTGTTAGTGACCAGGATGGACAGGATTAGAAATACGGGGACAGCTCAGGTTAAGTGGTTTGGAGACAAAATTAGAGCGGCAAGGCTGAGGTGGTTTGGACATGTGTGGAGGAGGGATGATACTGAACAAAGGATGCTGAATATGGAGCTGTCAGCCAGGAAGAGATTTCAGAGGAGGTTCATGGATGTAGTGAAGGTGGAAAAAAAGTAGGTAAGTGTGACAGAGGAGGATGCTATGGATAGGGTGAGATGGAGGCAGATGGTCCGTTGTGTTAAACGCTAAGGAAGAAGAAAAATGTAAACTGTTATCAGTGCATTTGTATAAATGTTATGTTTTTAAGATGAGTTTTTAAGCCATCACCAGCTCCTGAAAAAATACTTTGCTCCAATATATTCACCACCTAACTGGTAATTTTGCCTGTCTGTGGTCAGCACTACACAACTGCCACATTGTGAGGGAAAACAACACTTCTGAGATCTGTGGGATGGCTCAAAGGCACCAAAGCACCCCGTGGAGCTGAGAAAAAAATGCTGAATATGAATTATTGCAGCTCAAGAACAGGAAACAGGGCCCGCAGTTCACATGGATTCACCAAAATTGGACAACAGACGCTTGGAAAAAATGTTGTGGTTGCCAGATGAGTCTCGATATCGGCAACTCTGCTGATGTCTGCTTCAAACCATAACACCCCATGCCACAAAGCTCAATCTCAAAATTGGACTGGAACATGACAGTGAGGTCACTGTAGTCAGATGGCCTCTAAAGTCACCAGATCTCAATCCAGAGCCCCTCTGGGACGTGACAGACCAGGAGATTCACATCACCGATTTTTAGCTACCGAATCTGCAGCAGCTGTGTGATGCTATCATGTCAATATGGACCAAAATCTCAGAGGACTGCTTCCAGCAACGTGTTGAATCCGTGCCATGAAGAATTAAGGCAGTACTAAAAGATGCCAAGTTAGTACATTTGATGCCTGCTCTGTTTTGTTTGCTAACACTCTCCACACCTCTAGTTTCTCCCGTATACAGACATAAGGTCACAGAAGTCCCACTACAAGCTCATACCGTGAAGAATAAATAGCTGTGGCTGGAAAGATTTCTTTTGTCCTTTTAACTATAGTGGCCCTAACTGATTCATATTAACAGGAGCTTCTGATCATTGAGATTATTATAAATACACCAGTAAAAACATTTAAAGCTCACGAACAGCGAAAAGATTTCAGATAAGGATGTTTTTCAGATTCATTTGATTTTGATCAAACATCGCATCTTCTTTTTCTAAATTGGTTGTCTTTTAATCCACCATTCAGGCTTTTATCAAAACAATTCCTGCTTTAAGATCATATTTATCAGCTCAGCTTAAATTTCATCAGTTCTGTTCAAGCCTGTCTGTTCCCTGTAATGAGTTTCTAGCTTCACATAAGAAATGCATGGACCTTGAGTCACCGGTTAATCCTGCTGTTCACAGTGGAAACATGGCAACATAATAAACAAAACATGTGGCATCAGCACAATCATATTCAAAAAGGTTTTGCACTCACACAGATCTCACAGTGATAGTGACATTGCACAGTGGTATCAAACATTCAGGCCGATTCTGGCCTCCAACATAGACTCCATAGACTTCTCCTACTGACATAGACCTCCCCCATGGCCATTCATGCTACACCAGAATAATAATAATAATAATAATAATGATAATAATAATAATAATAATAATAATAATAATACATTTTATTTATAAAGTGCCGTTCAAGTCACCCAAGGACGCTTGACAATAGAATAAAACACATAACAGAACAATGACAAAATGAAGAACAATAAAAACAACAAACACAAGATAAAATAAACATACAATAGGATCATCGTGAATATGCAGATTTGAACAGATGGGTTTTGAGTTGAGATTTAAACTGGCGGAGAGAACCAATGTTTCTTATATGTGGGGGTAAAGAGTTCCACAGCCTGGGAGCAGAGCAGCTGAAAGCTCTGCTTCCCATGGTGCTGAGGAGGAAAGGAGGCACAGCAAGCTGGATAGAAGAAGAAGATCGAAGTGAGCGGGCAGAAGAGGTAGTGCCTAACAGGTCAGAAAGGTAAGGAGGAGCGAGGTTATGAATGGCCTTGAAAGGTGAGCAGAAGAAGTTTGAATATTATCCGGAATTAAGTAATAGATGAACAATTAAATGACAGAAAAACGTTCCTGTTTTTTATGATCTACTCAGGTCAGTTTTTTACAGTGGGTACAGTTAAAAAAACAACAGGATCTTTTCTGTGAGTTAACAGAAATGTTCTCTTTTTCTGTAATTTTGCACATTTATTTCTTACATTTTAAATCACTGACACGTTCCTTTCATTTACTGCAGCCGTATTTCTTTATCGTGTAGAAAACTAAGAAATACTGCTGAAATGGCCCTTCTTTTTCTTTTCCTAAACGTGTAATTGAACTTCTTTACGCTGGCAGAAAGGGGAGTTCGCTGGTCTGGCTCACTTAGGATCGAGGTGAGCTGTATGTGGCCCGCCATGTAAAATGAATCTGACATCCCTGGATTACAATATGTCTGAACAGTCAAAGATGTTTTGCATGTGCAGAACTTTTGGTTTCATTCTGTTGTGAAGCTGTTCAGGTTGTGTGCTGCACTCGCTGCTTTTGACTTACTTTTGAATCAATTCTGCACTTGTATCGGATGCTGGTCGAGGCTGTGAAACTCTCACCAAATCAATGGATATAATGTAACAATTAACATCAGGTCATGTATTGATTAACTAGCTATCATGCTGTGGGAGCCTGGTAGAAAGCTGTACTCTAAACTAGAAATGTGAACAATTTTAGCTGTTTTTGGATTCCTGTTGGTTTCAGAAATGAGGCTTAAGGTGAACTCCAAATGCAACAAAAAAACAACCTTGGCCGTGTGCGTGCCAACCACCTTTGAGTTATGTTTTGTAACCTGTTCACCTTGCAGAAATGTGTGTGAAGGCCACGTAAGGTCAGTGTTGTAGCTCACCTCCACTTGACACTACGACTCCAGAACGATTACTCAAAAACCACCGCATAACCTCTCACTGCTCAACCGCTATAGATGTAAACTAAAACAGAGCTTTCAAAATGTCTGCTTAGGTGAATATCACATGTGCCAAGTTGGGGGAACACTCCTGTGATGTTATGGGGAAAACAATCTTCTAAAGAAGGTGAGATCAGAAAAGGTCTTTGCTGTTTAAAAGTAGAACATTAGTTTGGACAGGGCTGTTCGTTTCTCCTACAGATGGGACTGGTGCTGCACAAAACTCTTCGCTCATCATCTGCAGTTTTAATCCTAACAGGATCTTTTATCCTCTGCACCTCTGCTAACGTTGGCTTTGCTTGTGGGCTGAAGATCGCCTCAAATAAATAATTAGGAACATGAATTAAAATCCAATTCAGCTGTCACCGGGCACGAGGTGGTACACCTTGGAGAGGAAAAAATGGATGGATATGAATATTGTCAAATGGAGGAAAAATGCAGAGCTGCAGTGTCTGATTGTCAAAACTTATTTTACATCGACCTTTAGCTTTTGAAGAAATGGATGCGTTTAGGTATCATAGGTAAAATGGCATTAATTATAGCCATTTTGGAATACTAGAGTAAGTTATACTGAGCTTTAGTTTAATTGCAGAGTTCATGCACTGGTTAACGCCTATCCGTTTAACTCAACTTCCTTCTGATTGGCTGCCCCTCACATTAGAACATTTGATGGTGGGTGGGGCTTCTGTGCTCACAGCTGTGTCCCTGAGATGACCATATTAAGGCTGTCCCCTCTAACGATCATCATACAGAGCCAAGAATACAAAGAAACAGTCTCAGAGTGTGTTGAGAATTCTGAAGCTTGAGCTTTTCTCTCAGTAAGTTTAACTTGAAACTTTGGCCATGTTTAATATGAGCCTCACTTTATGTGTATAATTATGTGCAAAAGACTTTTTCTACCCCTCGTTTGCTTATATTTTACTCCACCTTTGTTCTTCAACACAGCCTGAACTCTCTTAGGAAGCTTTCTTGTTATTTCCTTATGTAGTCTTCACGCTGCTTGAAGGACACTCAAAGCTCTTCTTTGGATGTTTGCAGCTTTTTGTTGTGTTCTCTGTCAGGATGATCCCACACTGCTTCAACAACGTTGAGGTCGGGGCTCTGAGGAGGCCAGTCCATGACTGATAAGTGTCATTGTGTGATTTTCTATCGATTGATGCTTTTACTATATTGGCAGTGTGTTTGAGGTCAAAAATGAAGCCGCTGTCAATCAGAGGCTTTCCAGATGGTATAACTTCCTATTAGTTTATGATCTGATCAAGAGCACCTGTCAAGTCTTCTTTTGTCCTCCACTTGTCCAGTTTTCAACTAATAGCTCTTTGTAAATTTCCTTGTTAATGCAAAAACAGTATTTTATGTTTCCTAAACTGTGTTATCTGTGATATTTTTCAAAGATTCAACAAAAGAAATGGTAACAAACAAATTGTTTTTGTTACAGGCTGCTAGTTACAAAAACGCCATTCCTTGACTTAGATACATTTTTGAATAATTCATAGGCCAGTGATAACACATTCCTCTGAAAATGGTCTGGTTCAAGGACTAGACTGAAAATGAGTGAAGCACCACCAAATGTCCAAACGAAAACTTTGAAAAACTCAAAGCCTGTTTCTCAAGACCACTTTATAAAGTGCAAGACATCCTGGCTCCTTGAATGCAAAATATAAGGAAATGAAGGGCGGCTCAGGACCTTTGCACAGTACACGCATTTTACAAAGGCAGTGATGTATTCAAAGACAGTCTGTTAAAGAGCTACCTGTTTTTATCTATACCTGTGTCTACTGATCCAGGAGAAAGGAATTACAAACATAGTCAAACAAATTAAAATCCCACAGAGTACTGCTAGACTGTGACCATTATGTTGACAGATACAACAGAGTGGAGTCTAGTCTTTGTGTGCTCGCTCTGGATGGAAACCAAATTAACTGTTTGAAGAGGATACCTCCATGGCAACAGAAGATCTTCTCATCAACAATGGCTGCTACAGGCAAACAGTTGAAGCAGTCAGTGAAGGTCTTCCACAGCTTTATGTTGTATCGCCTTTTACCTGTGGGAGGAAATTACAATTACTTGGTCACAATCGCATCATAAGAGCTCTAAAATCAGCAGTGCCACTTGTTTCATGCTGGAAACACGTTTTACATAAGCCGAGCTCTAAATAGAACAAAAAGCATGTGACTGAATCACTGTTCCTACTGCCCGATCATGCTCCTTAGCCTGAAGCCCGGAGTACTGAGTGTTGTCCATGTTTCACCATCAAGTTTAAAGGAACTCAGAATCACAAGTGAATAGATATCTTGTGTACACGGCTATTCTAAGAATACTTGATTAGTTAATAATCTACAGACTCAAAGTGTCTGGCAAATTTTCTTAATCGCAATAAAAAAATAAAGTGGTAACCACAACACCTGTTGCAAGTGCTGATAAACATTACTTCACTAATTACTTAGTGCTTCTTTTTCTTTTCCTCATGTGTAAATCTGCCCCGTACAGTCTCTTATTTCTTGTTTTTAAATGTGTGAATCCGCATGCTCCATCGGCCTGTCATTTTGCTGCTCGAACACGTTTCTATTCTTCATTTCTATTCTATTTAGCTTTTGATGTATTGAGATATAGAGAGAGATCGATATCTCCGTCTCTCTCTAACCTCCTAAATCTATATAATATATCTTATATATATATATATGATAAGTTTGATGTTATGTACACGTGTTTCCTCTTTTTACAGTTTCAGTATTAACAAACAAAAAGGTCTGCTGTGTTTGGGCTTACACTTTTCTATTCTACATTGATAACCACAGAGAGCAGTCGCACAACTTTCTAAATTGCTGTCTGTATCTGTGTTCATGCATCATGACTTACACTCGTCGTAGAAGCCGTATATTCTGTTAATAGAGGCGCACTCATGGTTTCCTCTCAGCAGAAAGAAGTTTTCTGGGTATTTAATCTTGTAAGCCAGCAACAGACAGATGGTCTCCAGGGACTGCTTGCCTCTGTCTACGTAGTCCCCCAGGAACAGGTAGTTGCTCTCTGGTGGAAAGCCTCCATATTCAAACAGCCTGAGCAGATCATAGTACTGCCCGTGAACATCACCTACAGAAACAAGCAGTGTTGGAGTGGAAACAGCAATGTTGTTCAAAGGTGTGATTATCATGCTCAGTATATGTGCACAACAAAGGCTATGGGAGTTGGGTGGAGGTACAACATGACGAGACCTTGAAGATTAGCACTTTAAACCAGGACTGACAAAGTGTTATTTTAAATAAACACTGTTATTACGGAGTTACCTTATGTGTGTGTTTTGTAATGAGGTTGCATTTAGTACGAGGATGCTTATGATTTCTACTGCAGTACAGACTGTTCCAGTTCCTGAAACCTGTTCCTTAAACTAACATTCAACGCAGTCAGTCAATGTTAAGATGCAGGAGGAAAACTCCAGGGAAACTTGAAGTACAAAACAGAACTGAACCAGCAAGGCAGTACCAATTTATCCCTGGAGTTGTTTATGTGGCAAGATTACAGCCATGAAGAATTTAACACGCTTTTTTTTTTTTTTAATTTACAGCCAGTCTGTTTGTAATTAACTGTAATAACTTAGCATTTGGTTGTGTGAATACTAGAGCATAGTATGAACATAAGCTGACTCATAATGGTCCAGCACTCTAAGCTTCAACAGCTTGCTATGTTGTTTGACCACCCTCGAGAATTCCCTCGACTCCAAAGAACGCCACTTAAGCCTCACCACAAATCTTGAGGGGCGCCTCGAGTTCAAGCAGGATTGGCTGGCTGAGGAAGATCTCCCGGGATTTGAGGCAAAGACCACGGATTTCATTCTCTGTCAGCTGAACATTTTTGCCAGGTCTGGAGCCTTTCACTGTAAGGGGAAAGAATGAGTCAGAAAACAACAGCACAATCTGACACTCTTTTTTTAAATAAGAAAGTGGTAAATTATTACAAGTGGCTATTGGGTTATTATTCTCATTTCTCTCTGCATAAATGCAGCTTAAAGTGTAATTTGTAGGGCATACTGCCATGGACAGTTGGCTCATTTCATTTTGTGCACACTGTAGCAGTGAATCTGCTACGTTCTTGATTAGAAGCAACATAATTAGAAAAAGATATCTCAAAATAAAGGTGGACAAATCAGTGGATTACACATTTTACAGTGGCAATATGAGCGCTCGTTTATTATTATAATCCGCAATTGTCACAATCTTGTATGTCTCCAAATGCAGCCAAACCAAACATAAAGACAGACATTTTCAGAGGCATCCTGAGGTCGACCTATAATATAGTGAACTGTGATAGTTAACAAATCAAGATTTGGTAGCACCCTGGATGATTTTACTGGTGTTATGGACCGTTTTGTCTCTACAAAATAAATAAACAAAAAAATTATTAAAAGTCACAAAATAAAATAAAATGACCTCACCCTACTAGCATACGGGAGTGACCTTTTAAATTTAACCGTATAACCACTTCACTGTGTACCCAGACGATGTCTGCACAAGTATGAACGTTTAAAAAGATGAATATTTCTGTATCACAGTACGTGTCAATGCAAGTTTAACGAGATCAACTCTCACAATACCAGTGGTGCGAATATATAACTGTGTTCAAAAACATATATTCAACCCGTGGATCTTTTGTATTCAATTTCTGGAGACTGAATCAAAAACGTTAAATTAACTGAGACCGCTTTTCTGGAGCAATTAAATCCTGTGCTTCGTTTGCAAGAAGGGTCGGATGAACTGAACTTGTTTTCACGGCGTTGGCGGCTACCGTTCCCTAGCCGCAGTTGGCTAAAATGGCTACCTCTTTGAATAAATATCGAGCGAAATACTTGGTCTTACCTTCGAGGAGACGCTGTATAATGGAGTCGATGTTCAACTTGTCGGCTTCTGCCATGTTCTGCCCCTGTTCCGGCCTACTTCTATTAACTTACACGAATTCAAGGGGTACTGGGTGTTAACTGGTTGTCGAATTATAGTTAGCTGAACTAGTTTAGTGTTAATCGGCTATCGTTAGCCCGCTAGCTAGCTAACCTTGGGGAAGAATCGGCTACCTCAAAATGTGAGGCGAGGTTTTGAAATGTTAACGATGTGATGGCTGTCATGTACTTCGGAAACCACATTAATCGACTAAATCCATTTAGGCATCCGAATTTCGTTTAGTCTATTCGTATTTTCTCGACTACGTTATTGTGCGGCAGCTACTAGCACCATGCCATCGACAAAAAAAGCTGCTTGGACGAGCGTTAGCTCAAAGCGGTGTTGAACGGAAGTGGGCTGACCGCTGTCGTGCCCCCATTGGTTAGCTTTAAAAATAGGCGGCGTTTGTGACATCATATCTACTCCTTGAATGGTTGTTTTTCGTGTCTATCAGCATTTACTTATCTCAAACTATTTTGTAAGAAAACGGACACTGTTTCTTGATCACGTTACGTTTAGGCTGCTGTAAATTCAAGACTTCGTGAGTAAAGACAAGAAAAAAGCAGATTTTCCGCATTTACTCAAACAGTCGTGTTTGTATTCGTTTCGTATTTGTTGCGCAGCTAAAGCGACTCCCACGGAAGTGATCAAGATTGGAAGAACAGGCGACGTATTTGAGCGCTGACGCAATGTCCCAGCGCCTGGCAACACGCAGCGAGTGATTCATTGTAAAGTTGGGAGATGGCTTGGCTAATTTGTTATTTCACTAAGAGATAAACATGCCCCTAAGCCGGACAGCTGCTAACCTGTATATTTTACACTAATAATTCGGTTTGTATCAGACAATCATCCAACCATGAAGTTGCTCCATAAAGATATTGAGAAAGATAATGCCGGGTGAGTGAGCGCTGATGGCTAATGCTAGTAGGCTAACCAGCTTGCTGTGTTGTAGCTGACTGTACATGTGTCCGTCCAGTGAGTTACATTCCCGTGTACACTCAGAGAAGGGGAGAGGTGTGAGTTGTAAATTAATAAGGAAACCGACCATTTTTTTATAAATATGTGTTAAAACAGAACCTTTACTAACATGTTACAACTTCTGGTTTAGCTTTAGCTTTACAGACTGAATGGACAAACCACACCTTAGGGAGTAAACAAAACAAACTTGTGTTTATAAATGTATTAATAAACACTATGTACTTTGGGAATTACTTTTACCACCTTAACATCTTAAATTGGGAGCATATCTATTTAAAAAAAAATTTGTATACCAAATCTATACGAGTGCAGATCTTGGCTTATTGATTATCAACACTTAATTCAGTCAGGTGACTCTGGTGCCCGACGAGGCGGAGGATATGTGGCATACCTACAACCTGCTCCAAGTGGGGGACAGCTTAAGAGCCTCGACTATCAGGTAATAATCAATATATTACACAAAGACACAGGTGAAGCTGTGTAATAATGCTGATTTCTTTAAAGGATTACAGTGAACCCCTTTTTAATTCCATGGATTTGTATAATATGCTGGCAAAAGAAGTTAAAGATTAGACACCCACTGCAACAATTAAGTTGCAAAAGAAAGGTTTTTTCTTACACTTGAATATTTGTACAACAGTTGTGTTGTAAGACTGCTTTGTAGAAATACTTTAGAAATCTGTGTAATTCATGTATCCGGATTATTGTATGAATTTTGCTAATATCTAATTAAGGTAGGACTCACAGACACCCTCCATTATGATATTATCACAATACTTCACTCATGATATGATATTATTGCAATCTTTAACATTTTGCATTATGCTAAGTATTGCAAACATATATGTTGCAATTTATGACCTTTTTTCAAATGTCAGTTATGTACTCACAATTAAACTTTGTCAATATCTATTTTATCCAGTAAGAAACAATTATCTTACTTCACTTATTTTGTTGCTGGAAAATGAGATTTCCAACACTGTCACCTGCCATAAGAGTCAGTTTGCTGTCAGTCATTACGATGGTGGGAAGGAAAAACTCCCTTTAAGCAGCAAGAAACCTCCTGCAGAACCAAGCACAGGGAGGGGCCGTCATCCGCAACCAGTTGTGGGTGAGAGGAGGGAGACAATTATTTGCAAACATTCAACAATCTCTGTAAGAGTGATTTCAGTCAGTCCAAGTCAAACTGCAACTGTTTGCAGAAAGTTTGCCTCCCATCAGGCGACCTTTGCAATCGCCTTGTGAACAAAAGTGGTCAGACTAAGCTAACATTGTCTCAGGATGGTGGTGCGTGAGATTAGGCCTCTTGTTTGTAGTATTCATAGAGTATCTTAATTTATTCAATAAAATATCAATATTTAGTTTTCCTGTAACAATACAATATCACCATGTCAAATTTTTTTCCCCCCACCTATAATCTTAAATAAAAGTTCTAGTTATATCTGCGGTGCAAGCTTCCATTTTTGAGTATTTGTATCAGTATTCCATTCAGTGTTGGTGGGATCACTGTAGTTGATATACCGCATTGTTCAAACAAACAAACCAAAAAAAACACCCATATCCCTCGGGCAGCATTGATGTAGCTGTAACTCAAGTTTATGCTTCTTTGTGACTCAGTGTGTGGAGCGATGCTCTGACAGAGGTGTGAAGTTGTGTTTATTATTGTTATTCTGTTTTATTCAAGGATTCTTATAGCTTTCAGCATTATTCTTCTATCTTAGTGTTTTGTTCTGAAATATACACAGCTCAACATCAGTGCATCAACTAAAGCTTTGGCTTCTGTCCTGTTCCCACAGAAAGGTGCAGACGGAGTCTCCTACAGGAAGCGTGGGCAGCTCGAGAGTCCGAACTACTCTGACGTTGTGTGTGGAGGCTATCGACTTCGACACCCAGGCCTGCCAGCTGAGAGTAAAGGGAACTAACTTAGAGGAGAACCAATATGTCAAGGTCTGAGATTTATAAACACTCTGGTAAATGGGCTGGGTGAATTATTTACTATTTTTGTTTTCTGCTTCCTATATGAACCCGTCTTATATAAAAAAGGCACTTGCCCTCAATCAGTGGACAATACAAAGACACCATTGGCACCTTTTACATATTCTGCACATCGTAGAGAAGAACAGTAGGATCAGCTGGCTAGCAATAGCAGGAGTCAATGCAGCCTTTGGAAGATGGTTTAGGCCATACTCCATACTTATTTTCCAGCATCTGTGTGAAGACTGGTTGTTCCAATGTGTCAGTGGGGTCTTGTCAGCACTAACATAAAAAGCATTGGCTGTCTTGTATTATAAGTGACACCAAAACGAGGCAACTAATGTTAGCTGCTTTTCTGCTGTGGCTTTCTTCTTGACACCGGATCTGTTATCTGATTTTTAGATTGAACATTGTTGTTTTTTTAAAAACTTTTATAGTGCTTTGTAGGTTTGTCTGTTTACTTTTCGCCAAGAAAGCTCCCCCATCAACAGCTGTCTCAACCAGCGTTTCTGTCTTTTATGGTCTCTGATTTTATGACTTTTTCATGTTGCATAAAACAGAAATTAACTGGTTTAATCTGACATATCACCCAACCCTGGGATGCAGGCTAACGTGTGTTTCAAATGAAAAGTGGTTGTGATTGTTCTGTATTTTTTTTGCTCTTCAGATGGGGGCTTATCACACTATTGAGCTTGAGCTCAACAGGAAGTTCACTCTGGCTAAAAAGAACTGGGACAGCGTCGTGCTGGAAAGAATTGGTAAGCAGATGCTACCCGCAGTGTCCGACCACCAGCACAACTATAAATTGTTTACTGCTTTGTCTGACTGTCGATTATTTTAAAACATGGACTCTTAAGCTGTGTATGTGTGTAAGATACTTATCTTAAAATCTCTCAAAACCTTGTTTTCTGATAAAGATGGCTGCCCTTCTTTGAGCCTGGTTCTGCTAGAGGTTTCTTCCTGTTAAAAGGGAGTTTTTCCTTCCCACTTTCACCATGTGCTTGCTCATAGGTGGTCAGCTGATTGTTGGGGTTTTCGCTCTAATATTGTAGAGTCTTAACCCTACATCATAAAGGTGACAGTTGTTGTGATTTGACACTAAATAAATACAATTGAATTGATTATAGCAGATAGAAATTTCTTGGCTTTAGTAACTGCTAACTGCTATTTCGGCTAGTGGCTAGTTTTCTTATTTTGTTCAAATTTGTTCAAATTTAACAGGCTGTCAACAGTTCTCTTATAATATATACTTTGAGTTAATGGTCCATTACTAATTTTACTGTAGTCACTCCATAGTGTAGTGGTTTACACAACAAGGGTCCACAGTTCGATCACTGGAGAACACATAAGTCTCTTGTGGCTTGGATCAGGATCTGACAAATCTGCTGTCGACCTAATGAGAGATCAGCTGAAAGTAGCTTTTACTATTTTTACATGACAGCCTTTTTTTTTCTTGAAATAAATAGTCATAAACAAAACAAAGACCTTTTCTGTTTTTAATTTCAGTCAGGCAGTTAAAGCTTTCTCCAGCTGGCAAAAACTGAAAGCCAACTGAATAAAGTCACTGAACACTTTATTAGGAAAACCACCGTAGAAGATGCTGGAAATTTTGTCAATTACATTTTAAATATAACTTCTTCTTTTTGTTTCCATTATATCGTTGTCTACGTTTTAGAGCAGGCATGTGACCCGACCCAGAGGGCAGATGTGGCTGCTGTGGTAATGCAGGAAGGCCTGGCCAACCTGGTGCTCGTGACACCTGCCATGACGCTGCTTCGTGCAAAAGTGGAAGTCACCATTCCCCGTAAGAGAAAAGGAAGCTGCACACAGCACGAGAAGGTAAAAGTGATTTATAGGTAACTGCACAGCTGTTAGCGAATGGGGAGCTCTAAAAGCAAACAAACGGGAACGGAGTGACATTTTTGAAAAGTGCACAGTGCCGAATCTGAATCTGAAGATAGGCAGCTAAGATGCACACAGTGTGCCAGCTCAATTATAATTTTCATATTGCATAAGTGTTTTGGTGTAGATGTCATGGGGGGTTAGGAGCTCACCGACTTAAACAAAGTAGGCAGATATACATATTCAAATATATTTAAATGTTTTTAAATGGGATTGAGTGGAGTTCAGGTGGATTATATTTCTCTTTAGCCTCAGTAAGTCAACCTCGGTATTTTTGTTTGTTTGTTTTTTGTGATATGTGAGGAAAAAAAATCATAATAGCGTAATAAAAAATTTGGATGTCCCCTTTCTTTGGGACTGTAACACTGAGAGAGTTTTTCATGTCATGTTTACTGTCAAAGTGTCTGTTTGCAGGCGCTGGAGAGGTTTTATGAAGCTGTGATGCAAGCCATTCTCCGTCACATCAATTTTGATGGTAAGGCTGTTTTGTGTGTACATATACACTTCTCCCTTTTTTTTTTAAATTTATTGTAACAGTTCCAGTTTAATGTGTGCTGTGAAGCTTTCCTCCATGTTGATGTGCATCATTGTGTTTTGTTCCTGATACTGTTTATTAATGTTATAGCTATACCTCTGTGTGGGTGACAGAGGTATAAAAAAAGGCTTCCACTCTCATTGGAAATTATTCAGTGGGATCATGCATGTTTTAGAGCGGGAACCTTCATTTTCCTGTAAACGCAATACCTTTTATTAAATCGCTTCCGTGTTTTACTACATATATAAATCTGGACAGATGTGGATGTAAACTGCTGGTTCAAGTAGTTTGTTTTTTTTTACAAAAGATATCATTTAAAAGAAAGTTGAGATTTAGATTTTTTTCTTTCTTACTTTCTGCCAGTTGTGAAGTGCATCTTGGTGGCCAGCCCAGGCTTTGTGAAGGACCAGTTTATGACCTACCTCTCCAGAGAGGCGGTACGACAGGACAACAAGGTCCTGCTGGAGAATCGGCCCAAATTCATGCTGGTCCACTCATCGTCAGGTCATAAGTATTCACTCAAAGGTAGGAGCTGCTGCCATTTGACAGCGAAACAGTCAGATCTCATCATAAGGTGCAGACTCACTGAGACAAATGTTGTTTTGCAGAAGTCCTTTCTGACCCCACTGTGACAAATAGGCTGTCTGATACGAAGGTGACTATGCATCCTGTGATTTATGAGTTTTATAAATTAACCTGTAAACAAAAGCCACCAAGGTCTAAATCACCTTAATGTTAAAAGTCTGTGCATAAATTTGTGCATATGATTGCTAAACTGTCCACACAGCTTTTTAAACCCAGAGCAGAAAACAGTTTTTTCATTATAAATTTTATTAATCTGTGTGGATTTATGAAGCTTTTCACTGGAGACATAAATAATTTTGACCTGTTGTTTTGTATCTTGCTCCTCAGGCGGCTGGAGAGGTGAAAGCCCTGGAAGACTTCTATAAAATGCTGCAGCATGAGCCTGACCGAGCCTTCTATGGGTGAGTGCTTGATGATGGACTGTAACAGTTAAGTTATATTGTTAACACTGATTATTAACAACCTGCATATCTTTGCGTCCTCACAGCCTCGCTCATGTGGAGAAAGCTGCTGATGCCCTCGCTGTCGACACCTTGTTGATAAGCGACAAGTTGTTCAGGTAGGTGTGCATGAGGGATGATTTTGACAGGCAGTGTTATTCTGCCTCATTGCTGCTGTTGTTTAGATGTAACGTGTTCAACAACATGCTGATGCTAGAGTAAGTTCGAAAGAACTTTTCCTTTCCATGTTTTTGTTTTTGTCATATCGATATACTGTTACTACGGTGGATGCTCATACTGAACACAGCCAGGATCAAATAATGACGACAGCATGTGTACATGTATTCGCTCTGAGCGATCAGTCTTTAGACTGCTTTTCTTTAAGCGCTTGATTTATGACAGCTTACTCATTCACCCTGGGACGTCTATGATATATAAAAAAAAAAGATGATATCCTTAAAATCATAATTTCGGGCCCACAGTTCTGCCCGCTTCAATGCTTAATTTGTCCGTCTGTTTTCTCAGGCATCAGGATATCCCCACCAGGAGTCGCTACGTTCGCTTGGTGGACAATGTGAGAGACAGTGGTGGCACTGTCAGGTAACTTTGTAAATACTGTGTTTGTAGACTAGCCAAGTTTGAGTTAGTATTTAAATGTTTATGCTGGGTAGGGGGGGTCTCTACTTTATTTGGATCAACATTCACTCAATAATAGTCACATAGTGGGCTTTACACTTAAAAACAGAATTTTACTTGTGTCATTTTGTTAAAAGTAGAGGTGCAGGGTACTGTAGATTTACATGCTAGCTAGAACATGTTTAAAGTACTTAGACAAACGTCAGGCTGATGACTTTTTCTCTCTTTTCCATGCAGAATATTCTCAAGCCTTCACGTTTCGGGTGAACGTAAGTTATTACTCCCTTCATATAGTTGAAGTTAACTCTTTGGCTCCCTCAGGCTCCAAGGAGATGTCGTTCTTCAACTTGAAGTCCTGTCATTTGACAAATAACTTCCCACAGTCCTGTCCCTCACTAAAAGCTGAAGTAGTTGAAGTTCATGAACCTGAACAAGACTTTAGGAAAACTGAGAGGTACATCGTTCAACAGCACTAAAGTATTGGAACAGCTGTCATTACCTTAATATTAGCCAGTTAACTGTTAGCAATTACTCGAGCCATGGGTCACAATCTGGTCTACTTCTATTGCTGGTCCCAGATCTGGGTAATTTAAAGGTTTGCGTCACAACCTAAAAATGTCCTTGTTTGTCATATGTGGACCTTACAGTTGATGTTAATATACAGTTTTTTAACTACATCAGGGAACTTTAAAAAATGCCTCTTAATTTTCCAGCATTTTCTTCTGGATTTAATTTCTCACGAGCATTTGCAGTGCATTGAATAGGATTTTTTTTAAATCTGATACCATCATGGTTTAAATCCATGTCTGCTAATTTGTTCTCCTCTTCTGTACTGGTTTTGTTGATGTATAGCTACATCACTTAAGCCTCAAAGAAACTGTATCTGGCCTGTATGCTCATTCCTGTCGGAACAGCGCTCAAACAAATGGGGAGCATCTCTCCCATTTGTTTCAATGGTGTCTTACAGGACATTACAGTTACAGGTCAGAGGTCATTGTAAAATGACTGCACTTTTTTTCTGCATGGTTCTGTTATAAACATGAATTCACTAATAGGAGTAAAATAATGCAAAAATAATGTGTAGGATTAATTTACTGCTGTCAGTTGAACTCAGTGAATTGATGACGCCACACACATAAAGTGATAATCTCACTCACTCTTTATTGATGTCTTACTCAAATAAGAAGTCAAGAATTTGTGCTACAACTGCACCGACTGCATTTTTATACTTAAACATAAAGCCAGCCTGCAGTACAGGATGTGTGCTGTCACCTTGTGATTTATCATGGACTGTCTCACCAGAACTGACTCAGCTGAGTGGGGTGGCTGCCATCTTGCGGTTTCCCATCGCCGACCTTTCAGACGCCGAGGACAACAGTAGCTCAGATGAAGACTGATCCACACAAACACACCAGACTTCTCTCGATGCCCCCCCACCCCCTCAGTTTTGCAGATAAACATGGGAACGCTTTCAATGGTTATAAAACAATAAATTGTGAGATATTCCACCTCTGTAAAAGCCACATCTTTTACAAATCACATTAACATGCCTGATTTTCTAAAGTGGCCATAAATTCACTTGATTTTGTTTTACATGCTTTGATGGTTTTGGTTTGAAGGTGACAGTTTACCTGAATGGTGCACATTAAGCTAAAGACAGAAAATCCTCAATTCACAAGAAGGGCAGTAAGATGAATGTAAAAAAATGTTTTGCCAAGTCACAAAAAAAACAGATTCATGATAGCAATAGCAAAATCTGTGACTTCTTGAGTTAAGTGTACATACAATATATCTTTCTTGCAATTAAACAGCAGAAGCATGCAACTACTCCTGTTATTTCTCTCTGTTATCATCATTCATGGGTTAAATACAGGTTGGACCAAGATATAAAAATATATAGTTTATTTCTCACAGTTATTTATTTTTTCTTTCATTTCAAAAACTATTTAAGGGCATTACACCCCAAACTACTGCATATCGACCTCTATAAATCAAGTATGTTCAGGATTTTCAATTAGATGCAATGATGTGATTTACAGTTAGAACACTGTAGGTTCCTCTTATTCTTCTTTGGCAAAATGTCAAATTATGAACTTCCCCTGTGAAGAATTTCAGCAGCTAGGACTAAAGTGCATTTTTAAATGTAACTTTCTAAAAAAAAAAAAAAAACATAATTTGCTTCCGTATATTTTATGTAAATGTTACATTTAAGAAAGTATTAAGAAATCATTTTTCAACCTACTTATTTTATACACATCAGTATTTTATTATCAGATTTATTTAAGCACCTATGCTTTGTTATCTAAATAAGGGGCTGTGATTAAAAAAGTGCCAAGGTAAATTTTAAATAAAGCTAGCTACTTTAGATAGGCTAGCTAAGTTAGCTACGGTAGTTACATTAGCTAGGGTGGGGTTAGCTAAAGTAGCTAGCTGGAAAATAAAAACTAAATTGATAAGTTAGGTAATTAGAAAAAATATACATTGAAAATTAAATGGGAAGGTAAATAAATGGGGGAATATAAGTGTAAATACGGAAATAAAGCAGTTATTTTTATGTCAGATTTTATAAACTTATTGCTATATTGATTTACAGTAGTTATTTTTGGGCAGTTAATGGCATATTTCTTTAACATATATATATATATAGCGAGAGAGAGTGTTTTGATTTTGGCAGTTTCGGCCCTCCATATACTCCCTCACTGAACGCTAAATTCAAGTGTAGCCTTGACTGCAAGCATGAGTGAACTAGCTGCACTTGGCATCACTCAGCAGGACACTCGTAGCTCTTAATCCAGGCTAAATCCTCCAGTGTGCCCCAGTGTAGGTAGATAATTGAACAGATAACCATGACATGCATTATCTGGTGGCTATTGCCCCAGTTGTCAAACAATCCTGGCTTGAAGCGCTCAGGGATCTGGACAATGTTGACCAGTCCTCCCAGTACAGCTAGACAGTCCATGATGACAAAGAGGCGCAGGGAATTTGGGCTTCCTACCCCGCTGCCATAAACCCGAAACAAGAACAAGCTGAAGCGGAACAAGGCCTGCCAGACAAACGCTTGCAGGCGCCGGACGTTAGTGCGGGCAGTGGTGGCACAGTAGATCCCATGGGCTGACAAGAGGATGTAGACAAGCAAGGCAGTCTGTTGCACAATTGGGTAGCAGAGGAGGGTGATATAAATGATAGGAATTGCCCCTGGAAAGATAATGCAAGGTTGCTGTTACTGGCATTGTTGTCAGCATGGTTATTTTTAGAAGTCAGGATACATTTATAAAAGTTTAAGACTTGTTTTGTCTTGAATGCTCTGAGAAAGACTTGAAGTAAGAGTTGCTGGCAGAATCAATTATGTTAACATTTGGCAGGTTTTCACCTCATGAAGGCCAGAGCAATACAAATATGAGATTAGATTCAGATGTGACACCAGGAGTGAAAGCTGCTCTCTAAGGTACACTGTGGCTAAATCCTAGTACCTTTATAGTAACATAGCTCTTGAGCGACTACATGTCAGTGCTAACATTTGGTAATTAACACTAAACATTGTTTGGTATATTGCTATTTTTGCTGTTGTTTTTTTGAAGCAAATTCCAGAGTAAAGCATCCAATATTGAATACCACAAATATTAACAGGGGTGATCCAGGGTCAGAAGATCCTCTGAAGAACACAAACTTTATGGCAATCAGTCTGATATTTATTGAGGTCTAGCCCTAAAGTTGTGGATAATCCCATGCACTGTTAAATGAGGGCTTGAGACTTGGCTTTGACTTTTGGTAGGCTTGAACTATCTTTGTAGAGACTCCACATGAGACTTTTGACCTTATTGACTGACTTAAGTGATTCTGGGGGGAATTTTTCAGTGTTTAATATCTTTAATCTGCCTAAAGACTTAATTGGTTGTTTTTAAGACCACAACTATTTTGTCCATTCTTATATACATTCCCACTCGTGTCAGAGGATTGAGGTCTGCTAGTCAGACGATCCTCAATACTCCCAACATCTAGACTAAATTACAGAGATGACTGAACATTTTTCTCTGGACTGCCTTAGCATTTCAATTTAAAACTGCCTAAATTGTTTCTGTTTTAAACCTTTGCCTGCAACTTATATCTACTCTCTGGCCTTTAATTCAGTTTAAACCTAGACATCTTGTAATTATTATTATTATCTGTCTGTTTAGCCTGACCTTGATGTTGACCTTCAGTCCCTTACAGATAGGGTTAAAAACTCAGTTATGGGTGGGACTACTGCTAAGGAGAGTTGCTACTCCTCCACATCAAAAGAGGCCAGTTGATGTGGTTCAGGGATCTGACTAGGATGCCTCCTGGGAACCTCCTTGGTGAAGTGATTCAGGTATGTCTCACTGCGAGGAGGCTCTGAGGCTGACCAGGAAAGATTATCTCTTAGTTGGCTTAGGGAATGCCCTTGTCTCTCCTGAGAAGAACTGGAGGAGGTGGGTATCTATTAATACTAGTACCCATGCAACCTGGAACCGGATAAGAATCAGAAGATGTATGGTTGGATTTTAAAAGAAAGAAATGTGGACGCAGGGGCACGCTTTGAATTGCATAAAGACCATAGTATTCAGCATTTCTAAAGTTTTTGTTGTAACTTATCAATGCTATCTTTTTTTTGTTAATTTTTTTATAAACTGAAGCATCTTGTTAATGGCTTAAATTCCAGAAACTTAAAAACATCTTAGTTATGATCAGCAAGGCCCTCTGCTCTCAGTGTCAGGAGCAATGTCTACTTTCTTTCATCAACCTACCGAGGGTGTTAACTAGGCAGACGCCGACCATGTCCAGGGAGAGCAGCGTGTCGTATACGTGTTCTCCTCCCACGTGGTTCATGAACAAATGGTAGACCACTGATCCAATGGTGGGAGAGAGGCAGGCCAGATAGTGCACAACACATATCCAGATGCTGTCCACCTCCTTCCAGGGGATACTAAAAGGCAGCAGCACCAAGAAAAGGAAGAAAGGAATTCCTGAAATGACAGGAAGATGGAAAAAGAACTTTATTATTTTTCAGAATTTAGAAAGAATTTGTTGAGTATTTTGAGGTATGTGCCACTGCTGCAGGTTAATGTCAACTTAATTTATAGTGGCATTTTAAGTACAATACCTTATTGCAAC
>VOQK01000639.1:0-10281 GCA_015052645.1 Benitochromis conjunctus | reverse complement strand
GATAATCTGCACTTCAGCACACTCACCCCTTGTGTGTGCTGCCTGCACCAGCCAAAGGATCACTGCACTCTGAAGAAGAAGTTGTCCCACCATGCTGGACCTAAAAGAAAGTGTTTTTGAGACCCGACAGCAGGATGAAGACGGTGAAGCAGATGTTCCGAAGTGGGGAACCTAACCTGATTACGAGGGCCTAATATACACTCAGCTCTGAGGCGTCCCTCCTCTCACCAGCTCTGTTTGTGCCGGACCCTCCCCCACTTACTGGCAGATGCACCCGAGGTGTGCACACACTAACTGAATAATTGGCCTCTTAAAGTACATTAACACTTAACAGAGAGAAGCAAAGAGAGGGAGATTACCAGATTGGACATTGACTGATGACCTGCGGAGCGTGCATTACACATACAGGCTGGGCCAGCTGTTCTGGAATGATTCCATTTTTAAAAGTATAAAGTGAAAGAAAAGAATCATAAATGATTTTGATGTAAGCAGGAAATTTAGGTAAAGAAACCTTTAGTCGAACAACACGTGACATATTACACAGGGCCATTTATTTAACGCAAACTAAACCAAAATGGAGAAGCAGCGTGTGAAAAACACTGAAAAAAGTACACTCTGAAACTGCTTTGCCTTCATTTGTTTCTTTTTCAGTTATTCTGTTGTAGATTTGCTGATGTGCTCGGGATCACTGTCCTGCTGCCGACCCAATATGAGCCAAGCTGTAAGGGCTAATGGACACATTTAACTCTAGAGTACGTTGGTATAAGAGTTCATGGTTCATGGTATATAAGAGTTCATGGTTGACTCAGTGACGCCAAGGTGCCCAGATTCTGTGGCTGCAAAACAAACCCAAACCTTCACACCTCCATCACTGTGTTTGACAGTTAATGTGTGGGGTTTGTGTTTTTTCTTTGCCACACATAACTGTGCATTATGTCCTCTGCTTTCCAAACAAGCCGTACTTAATTATTCTAATTGTACTATCAAGAACTTTAACATTCAACATGCTGCCTGTGGCTTGTGGAGTATGAGATGTAGCTCTTGGTTTTTTCCAGTTTCCCTGAGTATTGCGCGGTCTGACCTTGAGGTGAATTGTTTGGGACGTCCACTCCTGTAAACATCGGCAGCTGGCTTGTAAATAATTGTTCTCACTGTAAAAATGATAAACTGCACCAACAACTGCTTTGTGCTAACACACACCTGAATGCTGCACACGAGCAAAATGTAAAACAATCTGCTTTCATAGAGGTTCCCACACAAACTGATGATCAGCTAATCAGATGCATTTGATTATCAGCACCTGCCTGCAACATGCCCTCTTAATTTCTATAGAAGCAGAGAGGATGTATTTAGTTTTTTTGTGTTAAATAAATAATAACACAGTGGTCATTTGAGGAGTTAAGACAGCTGAGGACGACATGATATTTATTGTCCTAATATGTGAAATATTAGAACTTACAGAGATGTACTTTTGTTTTTCCATGATTGTATGGATGGATTTTTTTAATGAATTAGGAATTAAACTTTTTCTTACTAACATACAGAATAGAGAAATTTAATATGTTACCAAAACTGCTGTCGACCACATATAATGCATTCATTCAGCTGTAGCCATCGAGTCGCTCTATTTCCACAGTGCCAGTAGTTTTGCGATGTAAACGGGTGCACAATTGTCAGTGCGGTTACTTATGTGTCTAAAGCATGAATAATGTTCCCCTGAAGGCCTGTCAAAATAGCAGGTAGACGACGACACCAGCGACTCCTGGATTACAAAAGCACTGTACAGCATAAAAACAACCGTGAACAGGAACTGAGTCGAACCGATTAATGTAAATATAATCCATCATTCAAATTGCTGCACCACAGTGACAGAACACAGCCAAACTAAAATGGTGCATGCAATGACATGAATAGGCAGCATTATAGCTCGGTATTTAGATTAAAGAAAGAAAACACGGTACACGGTAAATATTTCCACAGACCAAAACTTCTATAAGTCACAAACAGAAGGCTCAACATGCAGCTCCTATGAATGAAGCCTTATTTTTGAATGGACAATAATGACATCACTTCCATATGCAGAGTAGGCAGCGAGAAGAGATAATGATGATGGAAACTTGAGTGAAGTAAGCTTGGTGCTTTTTTCACTTCTCTTTCAGCCTAGAATGTTTTCACGGTCCCGGCCTGCACACAGAGCGGCTGCATGCAGGTTTAAAGTTAAAAAGTGAGTAAAAAGAGAAAGATCTCTCACCTTTCGCACAGATTCCTCACCTAAAGTCCAAATCCTCTTTCTGTGGGGTCAAGAAAAGGTTAATGTCTCACTTCCCAGCCCACCCAGACCTCTCACATACTTGGCTTCTGGACAAACTGAGCCAGCTTTTCACCACCTGGTAATGAATGTGTCTTTCAGTTCATCACTGATCACTCAGCTTCTGAAGCTTTACATTTAGCTTCTTGTGATAGGAATTAGTAATAGCAAGGCCCTTCTGTGTTTCTATACAATGCCTATTTACATATTAGGAACTAAGACAATTTATAAGTGTTAATATCATCTTAATAAACTAAAATTTAAAAAAGGAATTCATTAATTCAATTCCTTTATATAGTGCCAATTTACAAAAAACAGTCACTTCAGGTCAACTGCTTCTGTATGATAAAGCACTGGGTGCCAGTGGGGACGAAGAACTCCCTTTTAAAAGGAAGAACCATCCAGTGGAATCAGGCTCAAGGACAGGCAGCCATCTGGAGTTGTCTCGTTAGTTATCGGTTTCCCTGATGACTCCTTGTATTCTGATTCATTGCTCCAGTTTTTGGGTTTTTATACTCCTTGAGTTCAGCAGTGAAGTTTGTCTTCTGAATCAATCCCTGTTTCCCCAGTATTGTTGAGAAAACGGGGATTATAGAGACACAGGATAAAAGACACCATGTGAGAGTGAAGAGAAAAGTTCATGATATGCTGCAGAGCTATATGAACAGCTGAGGAGTGACTAAAGGTGAATGAAAAGAAGAAATGCTCAGTGGATGATGGGAAGTCCTGCAGCAGTCTGAGCCTATAGCAGTATAACTACAGGATGGTTCAGGGGGACCAATCCGGAAAGTTTTCAGCTGCCTGTTTCCTGAATCCCAAACTGGGAGCTGGTTCCACAGGAGTGAGGCCTGAAAGCTGAAGGCTCTGCCTCCCATTTTACTTTTACAAACTAATGGTTAAGACATTATTTTCCCTGATTATTCAAAACTTTATTTGTAAGGAGAAGGGTTTTAAAATCAGTTCTAGATTTAACAGGGACCCAGTGAAAAGAAGCCAGTAGAGGGGAAATACGATCTCTCTCTCTCGTCCCTGGCAGTACCATTGCTGCAGCATTTTGGATCAACTGAAGGCTTTTTAAGCTATTTGACCTAACATTTTCTAAAGCCTATTCACAGCTCAGAATCACCCTTATTTACCTTATACTGAGCATCAGTTCATCCACTATTGGAAACTGTTTCAGCTCCTCACCATTTTAAGGCTAACTTTCTTCTCATTGGTTAGCCCTTGTAAACAGAAGGTTTAAACAGAAGATGACAAAAGCACTTCTCTGCTCACAACCAAATCTGTGTGCCTAAAATGAACAAATTAAGGAGATCCCTGTTCACTTATAGCATACAGAGCAACAAACTGGGGGAAAAAAAAAACTGTTAGAGATTCTTTTAGTGGTTTCTTCAGTCTCCTGACTGATTGCTTTTTCAGCACCCTCTAAACACAGATGCCAACCTCTAGTTCATTCCTAAACTGCCTTTACTACACTTCCGCAGTGGGCTTTGGTTTGACACAGTGGTCAGGATGTTGGCGTCTTGCTCTCTGTACCATTAAAAAAAACAAACAAAAAAAAACTGTTCAGGACCACAGAGCAGCTTTTGTTCAGCAGGGATTCTCTGACTGCACACACCCATGTCTGCCATATGCATTCCTGTCCAGATGTTGATCCTGCAAGCTGGTAGAGGAAGCCTGGCCAGCAAGGATCAACTTCAGCGTTTGGTTAACAGCCAGGAAGGAGGACTCTTTAAAAACAGGCATCTGACAGGAGTTGACGCTGGTAATCCAGCCTCACCTTACATCACTGGCGACAGCTGTGAGAGTAGAGTGAGAGGTCTGAGCAGGAGTTTAGGGGAAAGATGAAATGTGAAATACTTGAAATAGACTGACAAACTTAAAAAAGAGAGCAATTGTGGAGAGATTGAGGTATTTAAAACTGCAACACTGAAAAAAAAAAAAAAATTAAATGTGCTCTTAAAAACAAAAATATATGGAACAGTCCACTTCAGGTATAATTTCAGGGCCAGTCTTAATAATTTAGCTTTCTCTGTGATCTGCATACTCAAGACTGTAGAGATGGCCTGTGCAGTGAGATCACCAACAATATGCAGAGTCAGCAGAAATCTCTAAAGGCAAGGCAAATTAGCTTAGCCTATAAATGCTGTAGTGTGATTCATAGTTCATGTTACCTGCCCCATCTATCGATCCATCCATCCCAGTTAGAGAAACCCTGTGCTCAGTCAACAGGCCTCTGCTTCCTGGTAACTGTGTCTACCTTAGCTAGTGCAACCACTTGGAAACAGTATTACCAATAATAACAGCAAAACGTGTAATGCACATTATAATCTCTTAGTTTGAGATGCGGTGTCTCAGCATCGATCATCCAGTCACCATCCCTGGGACTCTCCTCCCATCGCTGTTAAATAAAATAAAATCATTTTTATTGAAACTTTCTTTAGGTGTTAGATTTGAATTCACATCATAAATCTGCCATTTTTCCATTCCATGCCGCTACAGAACAGATTCTTTAAAAGAGTCTTTGATAAAACATGCAGGTGTTACATTTACTTTGTTCTTCTCCATTAACACAGAGGTCATCCAGAGGAGCTAGACTCGCTCTTTGTGGACATGACAGGGCGCAAAGAGAGGAACTGTGTGGTATGAGAAAGTCAGGAGTGGCAGAAGAGTGAGTGTGGTGCAGGACATGTATGAAGACAGTGGTAGGAGTGACAGATGGGGCTGGATTACATCAGGAATCGGCTCCGAGCCCCTTCTTGTATGCATGGTGATTGACAGGCTAACACAGGAGGTCAGGTGGGAGTCTCCCTCAGCCGATGTTTGCAAACACTGATCTGAAGTGTGAGTATTTAACAGTAAAGCTGCAGGAAGCAGAAGTAGTGAAGAGGGGGTGATTTCTGACAATCACAGCAAGAGCGAAAGGGAAGGTTTAAAGGATTGCAACGAGACCTACTGTCACGTATGGTTTGGAAACTGTGGTGCTGACAAAACAAGATGCCCAGAATTTCATTGGAGTGATCAGGAAGGACACAATTAGGAGAGAGGGAGAACGAGACAAAGACAGGCTGAGGTGGTTTGGGCATGTGCAGAGGGAAAGTGGACATACTGACCCACAGAGATGCCAGGCAGGAAGAAAAGAGGAAGCCCTCAAAGTAGACTCATGGGTATAGGGACGTGACATGCAGAGAGTTTGTGTGACAGGAGGATGCTGAGGGTAGAGTGAGAGAGGCAGAGGGTCAGCTGTGGTGACCCTTGAGAGCATGTAAGAAGTCCAGGATAAAACAAAGAGGTTCCTGCTGCTCTCATCAGACCACAAGTCTAAGTCCCCAAAGAGCACAAAAATCATTTCACTTCATTTCTGCAGACTTGAGCAATTTCAAAGTGTTTTTTTTTTTATTTATATTGCAAGTGTTGTACAAAGGTGCAGTTTAAATTATTCCTGTTTCCAAATTAATAAATAAAATCTCTCTTCACAACAAAAACTTTTTTTTTTTTGATAGAAATTGACAAATGCATCCTATTACGTTCATTACAAGTATAAACAATGCAAGCCCTTCAACAAAACAGCACGGCACATTGATGGGCCACAACAACGTCCTTAAATGGTTTTTAAACGGTCAACATATTGGTTCAGCTGTACAATCATACACTACTATACAAGCCACACCCTGGTCACCAAGTGTGAAGCAGCACATTTAGAGGTTTAAGGTCTAAAGGGGAAAAATGGGGATGGGGTGATTTCATTGTAACGCTGATGTAACCTACTGGAGACCAAAGTGAGGAAAGTAAGATGATCAGATAAAAGGAAAAGAAAAGGAAGAGGGAAACAGTTTGAGTGCAAAAAAAATGTGAGGGAAGGGGTGAGGGAATAAGAATCAAGAAGGTCAAAGGACATTAAATATACACATCATATATAGCGTCCGTTATGAGCACCGAGGGGGGTTTGTGCCTCGCCTCCTTTCACTCTAGCGCTCACAGCATCCTGTCATCAGCCACCGCTGTCCACCTTAAGATGGAAGGGCCAGGCATCCAGTAACAGACCTGAATGAAGATATTTGGTGGTGACGTTTGAATCGACATCCACAATATTTCAATCAGGACATTTAAATTATCACCCTCTAAAGCAAAAAACCTACTCCATGTTGCTTTTCAGCTGATGTACCGTACGCTTGTCCAGGTAACGGCAGAAGAGCGTGAGCAGGTTTGAGGGCAGGAGGAGCGGCTCCACCAGCGAACACTGGGATAGTTGTCCTGCCACCTGGAATATGATGTCAGTCCTAAGAGAGAAAACGTCAATCTAAGGAGTAAGATTAAACCCATCACTTCATTTACTATTAAAAAGAATCCCACCAGGCCTCAAAGTCCCCGATGCTGGGCTCTAGAGGAACACCCGAGGACAGCAGCTTCTCTCCTTGGGAGAGCAGAGCATACAGTAAGGACAGTCCGAACTGAAAGGGAGAAGAAATCCACCAATAAGAACAAAGACCTGTACCATTATCCAGGCAACCTCAGAGTTAACCTGGATTCCCTGCTGTTAGCCTCACTTACTCAAATATACACTAACGATTATTGGTCAGATGCTACAATACCATGCTTCATGTAAATGTGCTCATAGCCAGATTGATGAACCCTTGGTTAACTTAACCAGCTGACAACTACCATGTCAGGATACATGAAGCCAGAATGTAGAACACCATCCTGGGTAAGTTGAGCTCGCAGGCCTTGTAATAAGCGGTCAGAACACACACAAAAACACAGACCTTGTTCTGACATGCCAGCTCAAGACACTCGTATGTCGTTAGCGACTCCAAAGAGGTCAGATCTTTGATGACGCAGATGAGCTGACTGAACGCCAGCCCACCGATGACATTTCGAAGAGGTGGGTAAAGCACTGGAAGGGTCTGAAAAGACAAGATTAACCCCAGTAATATTTATAAAGACATTGTCGATGACTATGTTTTGTCATTTATGTGCATAATTCCAGCCATGTCTGTTTACAGGTTGAGCTGTGCCAAGTAGGTTTGTAGAACTGTTCGTTTTTCCTCTTCTGCAAATTTCTCCTGTAACTGGACTATATCAAGGCACAATGTATTCTTCAAGCTCTCCCCCATCCATGTAGACTGTAAAACCAGCTGTAACTGGTAAAGGCTGAGCAACATCAACCAAAAATAAATATATCACCAAGCACAGCAAGCAGTGTTGCTAAGCAGACCTTTCAGCTTACATCTTCTTTTGCACAGATATAAAGTTGCCCTACCTCGTCTGTGTCTCTGCTCATCAGTGTTGGTAGGTTAGTGGTGACAATATGCAAGATATTTAGTGCACAATCGTGTTTTAAGAACGGCAGCAGGCGGGCGATGAGCTTTTTGCCTTTGGAGATGAGCAGAAAAGGAAGGAACTCGCCTCCCGATTCCCTGCATCAAAAATTGATAAGCGTTTGATGATTAAGTCACAAGTTATGATATATTAAATTTAAAAAAAAACAAAAAAAAAACTGCATGACTCACAGGGGATTGTGGTGCTGCAGCTGGGAGTAGATGTGATCCACTTTCCTCTGAGTCTTCTCCATCAACCTCTTTTCTTCTGCTTCGGACAACAATGGAGTTTTCATCCTCTCCGTTTCCTCCACCTCTAACAGAACCATGAACAACTGCAGGACAAGATATGTTACAAGAAGACAAAAAACAAACAAACAACCCCCCCCCCTCCCTGCTGTGTCAAATCAAGTCATAATCAGGTACCATTTCTATTTTGCTGAGGATGTCTAATCGCTGTAGTCTGGTATCTTTCTGATCCTTAAATGAGGGGAAATAAAGGTCAGTAGCAGGAAGAGCAGATTAAAAACATTCAAACACAGGGAGCTGCCTCCAAAATACAATCACCTCAAGTAGACCCTGAGGCTGGACTGCATGGACAGCACTGATGGCTCGGCGAGGAGAGTAACACGTGGAAACTGCAACTTGACCCAGAGAGCCTTCAATGTGCACCACTGCAAGAACAAAGAGATGCTTACACAAAAGCAGAGTAACTCATGTAGAAACAGATGCTTTCAGAAGTTTAAAAAAAAAAAAAAAAAAAAAAAAAAAAAAAAAAAAAAAAAAAAAAAAATAACAAAAACAAAAACAAAACCCATTACTTAAAAAGAATTGTAGCAGAAAATAATTGAATGTGGTAGCTAAAATAAAGCACTCAAACATCACTTAAGAATAAATGAATAAATTAACAAACGCAACACAAAGAACCCTGATTTTAACTCTTACCTGGAGATGAAATGTTAGTGTGGTGAAATTTGATGATTTGAAGTGGGTGGCCACAAGCATCAAGAGGGTGTAATCTTCAAACCGAATAAGGAGGTTCTATAAGACCACTTTCTCATTACATAAAGAACACCGAGTATCTACTATTGGGAAAGAACAAGTACAACTTTCTAGAACCTCCCAATAATATAGAGATTCTATAAGACCACGTTATAAGTATATAAAGAATAAACACTGTCTGCTATCGGGATACCTTCATTGCAGACAATGCCTACTCCATTTGCTACAAAGTGCTAAAGATCAGCAAAAGTCATGTGACTACTCTCTAATGACGAGCAAAACATGTGATTGACCACTTTCTTCAGCTCATATGACTATTACTGAGGCTTGTTCAGCCAAATCTGGGTGCACTGAATTGAACTCATTTTAAATGTAGAGATGAGATCTGCCTGGAAACCCAATACTTGTCCATCTAAGCCAACAGTACGTGAAGGATGTAATCTTTGACCCAGATAAGAAGGACATTCTATAACTTTACAACTGAAACTTGTGTAGATATAGGACCAGGTGCCAAATGGTTTTACTGTGTACTACAACATACCCAGAAACTTCAGCCTTTACATACTGACAATATGTCTTAAGCTTTGAGTTTTAGTTTGTCAAGAAGCATATCTCCTTTCTTAATTTGACTGATCTTACATGTGTTGAAATTATATAACTGTTTGTGCGGTGTGAGAGCAAAAAGGAAGCTGCCTATTAATACGGTCAAGTCTGAGAGCGTAAAACACAGATATACAACGCAAAAGCCCTCAAATAAGGTATTTCTTGGTGTACTGGAACTGTTTGTTATTTCTCCAGGCCTATAGGGGGTGCAGGTTTGCACAGTTTGCTATGTTGAGCTAATTAGTTATTAGAAGTGTGACAGGAAGTTGTTTGCTCATGGGTGAACAGGATCTGGTGTGTTCCTTCCCATCTAAAGCCATCCACTCCGTTAAAATCCCTTTGAGTGGCAATATGAGTAAGTTTTTTTTTTTTAACTTGTGTTCAATTATTAGACAGGGTATATGATATTATTGAAGTCATTTGGAAATGTTTGATGTGTTTTATACATCAATAGAAAGAGGTTCAATCCAAGTTAATGTTTGTGACTTTTCTGTATTTTGTATCATTTCAGTTTCTTACTTTTTTGCATTAAATCCTGTCCAAATACGACATGTGCCTGTTCCTTGGAGGAAGTGATGCAAGAGAGAGTTTAGCTGGCTGTGAATCTCAATATAGGACACAGGGTCACATTGGGTGCAACAGTACAGTGAAATCATAACACTCTGCGAGGAACATCGAGTGGCAGTTCTACTCAAATATGGAGAAATCAGAGGCTGAAGGTCAAAACAATGAGGAAACAAGGTCCACTCGCTCAAGAAGGTCCTCAAAGTCTTCAGGAAGACTGACTGTTAGATCATCAGCAGCATGTTCAAGTAGGTCATCAGCATCAACCCAAGCCAGTATGGCAGCAGCGCGGGCACAAGCGGAAGCTCAAGCAGCAAAAGCCAGATTAGCCTATGCTGAAAAGGAGATGAACATTAAAGTAGAAAACGCCCGTCTAGAAGCAACTCTGGACGTAATCAACCTCCAAAAGTAAGCGGATGCGGCCATGGCTAAAGCAGAGGTAATGGAGTCAGCAGCAGCTCAATTTGACAAGGCCGAATCAATGCA
>VOQK01000638.1:0-16631 GCA_015052645.1 Benitochromis conjunctus | reverse complement strand
CAAGAAATTAGCTAATGCTATTAAAAGGTATCATTAGCAAACCAACATTAGTAACCTAAATTTGGCTAAGAGGAAACCAAACTTGACAATATATTTATTACATCGATAAAATTAATAAAGAAAACTTCAAATTCTTACCATTTGTCTGACAAGAGAGTTTAATATAAACAAGGCTATTTTTCTTTTTTTTTTTCCTCCACATTGCAAAGCTATGACAACATGATTTGTCAGTTGCAATGTTGATCCTGGAACAAGGTTAACGCACCAACACAGGCATATCAGATACACTGTTCTTCACCAGAGGCAACATATGTTTTGAGTTATGGTCATGTTGGAAAAAAAGTGATGACCCAAACGTAGTTTTGCTGCTGACTGCTTGAGGTTTTCTTTAAAAATCTTCACATATCCTTTCTCCTTCATGATTCCTTCCACCTTGACAAGATTCCCAGTTCAACACACACTGAAGGATCCCCACAGCATAATACTCTCACCACCACGTTTCACTGTGGGGTCGGTGTTATTGGGTTATATAACATGAAACTACTAAGTGATTGCTGGACATGCGGCGATGGATTGATAAACTGGACGCTGGTGTTTTCTGGAGAGAAGCGTGGAAGCTTGTCGATCTGGACTTTGCTGATGACATCGCACTCCTGGGCTCCACTCAACAACAGAGCTTATGAGAGGCAGCGAAGATTGGACTATGAATAAGCGCTACGGTTATGCTTGCATTCGAGTACCAGTCATGATCAGACAGCAACAAGTTGACGAAGTTGAAAATTTTCAGTTTTGGTTTGCGGGACACCACCTCCACCTACCCCTTCACCACCCAGCCAAAGTCGCCATGACATGGTTTCCATGTAGCGGAAAACGCAAAAGAAGACGACTAAAGATCACCTGGGGCCAGACTATAATAGACGATCTGGGACATGCTGGCGTTAACTGGGATGAAGCCAAAGCAATAGCTGCTGCTCCCCAGTGATGGAAAGTTTTAGCTGCCCGATGCGCCGCATGGCGTAGGAAGAATTGAAGACTAAAAAAAAGAAAACTCTCCCTTCTTTCTTTAAACATAGGCATTGTCTCTATGGCCAAAGAGCTCTAGTTTCATTTCATCTGACTAATAGACGCACTTCCACGATACATGCTTACATAACTGACTTGGAGCTTCAGCTCCATCAAACGCTCTGAGTTACTGAAATGTGTCCAGAATATTACAGAGTACTTTGAGAATTACCATTCTGTGCATTTATTTTATTTCTGTCAGTATCATTACATTCATATAATCATTTGCTCTAAGTACATGATACTCACTTGGTGATGCTTAAGATTACTGGACAGACAGACAGACCAATAACAGCATAGGCACACACACCTTCTTGGTACCACAAATAGGAGGCTTTTGTCAAACTAAGCAGTAAGAGATAAGCGCCTCATTCTCACTGTCCTGAGCACACACTGACCATGTGCAGAGTGTCCCTGCTCTAAAATACAGCTGAAGAGTAAGCCTGAAGCCTTTAACAGCAGCTTTGACTCATTCCAGCTTGTTTAACAGGCTTTGTGAGTCTACTGGAGAGCCACTAACTTAAGTGTGAGCTTCTCCTCTGTTTCTGTCAATCATCCTCTATGTAACCGTGGATACAATAAGGCATCAGTAACACGTTTCACGCTGTTGTGCCACATGGCTGGCTGTGCAAACCCCACCTGAATCTACAGCATGTAACACACACCTAAGGAAACTCCTTTACCAAAGCAGCAGAGAAAGGTTTACATCAACTTTAAATTCAGGCTGTTGTCTCCTAAAATTCCTGTAGCTATATGCTGCACACTGGGAAAAAAAGCATTTACAGTATGATCACAGTAATAGGATTACATAAATACAGTGAGGTACAGCACAGTCAAAATTAAAACACATTCTTACTGTGAAGAATTCAAAGATAATACATTATTATTAAAATACAGTGTGTATTATTTTAAGGTACCTGAAAATAGAATATTTTGGTATTTTGGAAAATACTGCTATTCACGTTCTTGCTGAGAGTTGGCTAAGAAAACTTTGATATATGCAAACTAAATGCTAAATGAATAAAGAGTCGGGAGTTAATTAGCTTTGTTTAACTTAACAAAAAAAGGAAACTGTGAGCTAGCTTTGTTTAGAGGACATTAAAGATGACGTTATTTTACTAGCAACTCTATAAGTCGCTAATTAGCTAAGCTACGCTAATTCTAGCTTTGTAAGTGTGTACGCTTGATAGCGCTGATAAGTCTTCACACTAGCTCAGCAAGAAAGCAAACAAGCCTATTTAAAAATAAAAACTAATGTAATCACATTACAGAACTTGTATAGGTTTCGGACTTAACAGGTTAAAGATTTAAACAAGTAGTTAGACAACAGGTAAGCTAGGAGATTACCTTTTTTAAATCTCCATGGAGACGGCATTTTATGACCTCCCCTGTACACTTAATGACGAGTTTTGACAACTATAAAGACATGGTTTGAAGAACATTAGAATAATTTCCGGGTTTTTCCCAGCTGCAGAGACCATCCTCACTAACTTCTGATGCACACCCTGTCAAAAGCCCCCAGTTCAGAAAACCTCTTCAAGCGTTACTTCTAGTAGGTTTTAATGGGTAAAAAATCAAAGCAAGCTGGGTGACCAAAACCCTGAGAATCCAGCAGTGACTCAAAGATACAGCTCCGAGAATTAATCACAGAACTGAACTGATAACCCAAGTAAATAAAAGTGCCGCGGCTGAGCTAACGTGTAGTCAACATAGTAAATATAAAAGGCTATTCCATTCAATACAGCAATAGATCTGTCCACTGAGCACAAAACTGAGTTCTGATAATTCACCCACAGATGCCAAGTATTAGTTTTTCAAAAATATATTCTCATATGCCTTCTTACATACAGTTAACTTCAAAAATATACACAGATCCATTATAAACACAATTCATTGTACGATAGGCTGATTTCAAGTTTCATTTTGCTGTTGTAACATAAATCATTTTTGTTCCTCCTAAACAAGATGTAGATTAATAAAGTGCTTCAAGTTTTTAAGTGAGTCTTTAAACCTATAAAAATGCCTATGTTGATCCAGTGTAGTCCCAGAAAGAGCAAATCATTTTTTTACAACTATGTCACTAAGTTGGGGATTCACCTGGCGAATAGTCTTTGAAAGCGTCCCGAGGCATATCCATGATTTAAAAGCTGTCCAGTTCGTCTTCACCCTCTTGTGGTTTGAGTTGCTTGACCCTGGCTGGTGACCGGCTCCTTCTCTGGCCCTTGCTACCACCTGTGGATCTGCTGTTAGCCATTTTGGGCACTTCTATGGAGTCCACAGGATTTTGTGGTGACTCAGTGTCGACGTCCTCCAACGAGCCGGGCTGGGACTCCACTGAGGCTCTGGTGAACTGATGCAGGAGAGCACCATCTTCTCTTTTGCTTCCATTTGCCTTATCTTCTTCCTCTTCCTTCAGCTTGAAGTCTTTAACAGCATCTTCCTCCTCATCTCTGTCTTCTCCACTCTCTTCCTTCTCCTCTGATCCCGATTTGTCAGCAGCGTTGTCGCTTGAACGTTTGGTGTCTATGTCTGAGTCTTCCGCGTCTGCCTCCTCTCCCTCGGTCGTGCAGACAGCTGGAATCGCGTCCTGTAGGGTTAAATGAGATAACAATAAATGATCTCTGAGCAGTTTTAATTAGATGAATTGGGCATTAGTGTTGTAATTACATCTACAAGATGGTTACGTAGTACGACCTAATTAATGTGTGACATTAAAATGAGTTACTCAGTGCAGGGAGGTGGAAATAAAGAATTTCACCAAACTGATCCTTAACTGGTTTCAGCTTCTGATGGAAGCAAAAATACACAGTTTAAAAGTATTTAAACATGTTGACGCTTTTTCTGAAACTGCCAAAAACTGCAGACGTCCATCAGTGGAAGCTTCACGTTGGCGCCAGACAAAACAGATTTGTTCGGGCTCTCTAATTGGATGGCAAGATTATCTTTTCCCACAGGCTTAGAATTAGTGGTGAGAATGCAGTAGGTCAGATTCCTCTTTAACGGACAGCACGGTGTTGTTCAGGGACTCAGTGGTGTTTTAAAATAGAGTGCAAGACAATAATGCCACAGAAACTGTTATTAATTGGGTTTAAATTTTAAAGAACGTTTAATGTGGGGGAAGTGGTGTGTAATAATTGTATTAGCATCACCTGCAGCAGACCATGAGGCCAGGCCTTGTTTTTTAAGTTTTGATTATTGTTTATCAGAAAGGATCATATGATACTTATTGTGTCACTACCTTCTTATAGTGAGTTGTAAATTGTTAATGGTTTAATTTTGTTTATAAATATATTCCTAACCTGTGAAAATTACATTGAATAGATGCAATTAAAAATTATGCTGTGATATGTCATTTATGTATATTAATAAGTACTAAAACCTGGGTTTTTGCCTAACTCCATCATGTAAGGCAAGCAGAGGTGGGCGGATCCATCCAAATATTGATATCTAAGCATCGATGCCAATGCTGGTATTGGCATTGGATTGATACCAGCACAATGTAATCGATACTTCCAAGTTCAATATGTAGCCCTCTGAATTCTGTTAAATAAAATTAGTTTTTGGAAATGAAAAAACATACCAGAAACAGGCACACAAGTCTGCAAAAAAACTAGTTTCAAAATACATGAAAGGCTGAAAGGCTGTGGAAAGTAAAAATCACAGTGTTCAGATTAAAATGTGTCCAGAATTTGCAAAGTAATCATGGTTCATCTCATAAATCATGATGCACTGCTCTCCCCTACATAAGCCGCCTATATAGTTTAAAAGTATCAGTACTGGGAACACTGACCCTGTGTTCACTTGTATTGGACTGATACCAAAATTTGCGGTACTGCACAGCACTAAAGGGAAGTCAAAATTAAGCTGGAAAGTCAGTCTGTAAGCATGTCTGATCATCTTTGTTGGCTTATCTGACATCTTTAATCAATGTGGTTAAACTTCTGTGAGTGCAGTGCTTTTTACTAACATAAAAGTGACTGTTGGATGCTTTAAAAAAAAAAAGAGAAAACCTTAGAGACAATGCTGTCCTTTGTGTTATATGGAATAATTACTGAATAAACTTAAACGTGGTTCACATTTACCTGTGGCGAGGTTCTTTCCTCTTCAGATGCCTCCCATTCCCGTTCCTCACTTGTCTCACCCTCTCCTGTGCCGTCTTCCTCGTCATCTTCGCCCTCTGCAGACGCCCTGACGTCACTCTCTGCTACCTCCTTCAACAACGTCGCCTTTTCATTTTCTGTAGTTTCTGCGCCACTATCGTCCTCCTCTTTCTCCTCCTCACTTTCACCATCGGTGGTTTTGTCTTTATCATCTACTCTCTCATCACTCTCTCCATTTTCTGGGGTTTCTCCTTTGTCCACTGACGCCTCTTTTACAGTGTCTTGGTCGCTTGTCTCCTCTTCTTCGGCAGTTCCCATGTCTCCTTCATTTTCCTCTGTTTCATCTTCTCCCGTCTCTTCTTCATCCTCCCCTGTTTGCTCCTCTTCGTCTTGGTCACTCTCCTCCTCATTTCTGGCACACTTACACTGACGTTCTCCTTCCTCCTCTCCAGTTTCTGATGTCTCATCTTCTCTCGCTTCTTCGCCGCTTGTTTCTTCCTCTTCCTGCTCCTCTTTGCTTGCACCACTCCCCTCATTTTCCTCCTGTTCATCTCCTCTCTCCTCTTCTTCCCTTGCTTTACCATCACCGTTTTCTTTTTCATCCTCTTCATCTTCCTCTGCAAGTGTCTCCTCTACAACAACAGCAGAGCTGATGTCCTCCTTGGTTTCATCTTCCTCCTCTTCCTCCTGGACTACGTCTAAATTCCTCCCATCGTCATCTACAGAAGCCTGGCTTTCATCTTCTGCTGCCTCATGCTGTGGCATGGTTGCAGGAGCAGGTGCTAGTGCTGGGCTTTTCTTCAGCTGAAGTATCTTAAGTAGGTCAAAGTCCTTCATCACCGGTGCATCAGCCGCTAGTGGGTTCGCTTTGAAAGGCCGTGCAGCCATTTTCTTGCGAACACAAGCTTCACAGGGACAGTATTCGTCGTCACTTCGCTGGTCACTGAACTCCCCCGTCATCTCTCCATCGCTGAGGGAATCGCCGGTCTTCACTGACTGTTTCTTCATAATCTAAAAAGACAAACAAACAAAAAAAATGAAATCAAACTATCTATGTCATTCAAGTTGTATCTTCTTCTATGAAGACCATTTGTGGTAGATTTACCTTCAGCATCTGACGTCTCTTCTCGGTCGTAGTGGACTCTCTGGAGAGATTTGTTCCTTGTGGCGGCCGAGGTGACCTTCGAACTCTCCCGGCTCGACCCTGAATCTTCCTCATTTCACGTTCAACACTGCTCTGGATGCGTCGGCTCACCTCATCCCTCAGCTCGCAGATCATGGTGTCCAGGATGAGACTGTCATCCAGGTCCCATCTAACTTTAAACTCTGCCATTGCATTAACATAGTGGTCTATAAACTGTTTTTCAAGCTTCTTCAGAAGGTGAAGTACCCACACCGGGTCAGGGTCTTGGGATGGTCTTTTGGCCAAAGGTGCTCGCAGGACAGTCGGGGGTGTGCCTGTGCTAGACTCTTCCAATGTCTCGTGCTCATTATCGGTGGGAGACTTGGAACCATCTTTGCCAGAGGTCTTGTCTGATGACTCTGAGGGTTTTGAGCTTTCGCTATTTTGAGGAACTTCTTCACTTTGCACTGGTTTTTCTGCTGTGTCTGCCTTAGCTTGATCTGTGAATGTTTCCTTGTGTTCTGTCACAATTTCTGTATCTCCTGCCATTGCATTTCCCTCTTCCTCCTCTTCTATAATGTTCTCTGCTACCTCATGTGCATGTAGAGATTCTCTTTCTTTTGGAGGTGTCTCATCTCCTCCTTGATTGCCATTTTCCTTCCCTGAACCTGCAGAGCCGCTGCTCATATCCACCCCAGATGAGGACCTTGGTGGTGTCACCTGCTCTGGGCTACTGTTCTTGTTCTCCTTTGCCTCCTTGGCTTCAATGATCCCACCCTCAGTGAGCCAGAGGGAATGAAGGATGGCCATGATATCCTCATACTGCTGGCTGCGGCCCTTCTGTAGTTCACAGCCAGGGCCTAATGCAGGCTCAATGAGCTGGAGCTGGGCCAAACAGTCCAAAAGACCCCTGGCTGATGTGCTTAGTCGGCGTCCATAAACCGGAGACACCTAAAATCAGAAAAGAAAATGTTCAGAGAATGTAGAGTATGTCTAATGCAGGAATTATAGTCAAGTTCAAATAATTACAACTGTTTACAAAGGAATTTCAAAATCCTGAAATTAACTGAACAGAATTTTAAGATCTAAGATCTGCTGGGTCACTGGTCGCCTGTTTAGGATTTGAGGTAGTTTATGTTAACATCCATCTCTTTTCATGTCATTTTCACATATTTGGCAACTAAAAACTAACAACCTCTAGAATTGAAAATTTGCATGTTTATTATGTAGGGTCAAATGGATCACGAACATGGTTCATTTTCTAGCAAGTCAAGTACCTTTGGTTGCTGCCTTACTCACAAGAAGTCGCCACAAACGGGTACCTCTGCACATTTGATTTGGCAGTTTTATGCCAGATGCTTTGCTGATGCAACTTCTTATTTAAAGCTCTGAATAGCAGAATATGTTTTCTGTCACAAAAAAGTAACTGGCTTACCTCTGGCATACTCCTACACCGACCCAGAGAAGAACTTAGAAGAACTTTCATCACAGCTGCAGAAGACTGCCAGCTTCTAGGCAGAGCCTCACTTTGTAATAGTAGAGCACCAGGGTGACCAGAAGTCCCCTCTGCATCTCCCGAAGTTGGATCTGAGCCCTTCTCCTCCTGTGCTATCTCACATTTAGCTTCATCTTCTTTCTCTTCATCCTCTTCAGGTTCACCTTTTACCTCCACTTCTATCTTCTCATCTTCAGGACTCTCCTGTGCTATCTCTCCTCCAGGTATCTCTTCCATTTCCTTTGTCCTCAGCTCTTCCTCATTAAACTCATCGCCAAGTGCTAGCATGCTGATGTTAGCAGGAATACTTCGCAGCCAGTCACTAACAACCTCACTGGGGGATGTGTTGGGCAAACAAGCAGGTGTCAGTTCTTCTCTTTTATCCTTCTGATTGCTGCTTCTTTGACACATTCCACTTTTCTTGCTCCTGGACTTGTCACTGGACTTACTGGCTTTAGATTGTTGGCTGCATGGGCGTGCTGCAGCCATCGTTTCCTTTAACAAGTCAGCAGCAGGCAGAGATTGAGACAAAGTGCTTTCACTACACGTCTCTACTTTGCTGTGTATGGGACAGGGGCTTGAGGACTTGATAAGGGTTTCTTTCTTCAGAGAGCTGGCCGTTTTGACACTACCACGATCGCTCCCTGTGCTAAATTTGGACTTACATTCGACCTGATCTTTTTCTTTACTCTGATCTGAAGCTAAAGCTGCAGACTCGGCCCTGAGGCAAAAGGGACTTTGGGAGGAGATTGTCTTATTGAATGCGGTGTCTTCTTTCTGTTTGGCCTCACTAGCTGCACTAGTGTTTTCTTGATTGTCAGTGTCATTATTTTCTGACTTTCCAGAAACTGTTTTTGCTATTGCCTTTGCAGAGGATTTATTCTGGGCTTTCACACTTGCTGATGACATTGCAGATGAGTTCCTGTCGTGGCTACCATTTGTCACTGGAGCAGACTTAATAATTTCTGTTTCATTGCCATTTCCAACTTTGGTTGAGCTAGCATTAGCATGTTTTTCTTTAGACCTACAGATGCAAGAAGACTTGTTAGACCTGCTGCTTCTGACTGAAATTATACTTGCTGCTTTTTCTGTCTTTTGCAATCCATTTTCTTCACCGGATGGAGTTTCAATAGTTGGGATATCCACTGCTGAACCACTCTTCCTGCCAGCACTGTTGGATTTTTGAGACGCGGTGGACCCCGTTATCTCCACATCCTCCTTCGTGGTGGTAACCTCTGAACTTTTGGGGAGACTGGGAGTTGGTGTCTTTGTCTGGTCCTTGTCATTGCTCTCAGCACTTCTGTGAACACAGACACTAGACTTACCACTGTCCGAGTCAGATGTTTCTTCAGGTAATCCAAGAGAGACAGATTCCATTGAGTTCTGACTCAAAAGCTGGTCTGTGCCTCCCGATGACAGGGAGCTGGCTGCTCGCTCAGAAGCATTCTCACTTTTCACCTCGAGCTTTACCTCCTTATCCTTGTTCTCCTTTTCTGTCTTTGCCTCATCAAATTCTGAAGCGGCTCCACAGCAGCATCTGGATTTGCCAGATTTAGCAGAGCTCACGGAGTGAACTGACAAGACACTGGGCCCTCTTGTCTCTCCAGCATCAGAGCCATTCAACAACTGCTGCACAGGAGACTTCGAACTTTTGGTGGATGCAGCTGAAGCGTCAGGAGAGCGCATCCGTGGCGAACGTGTTCGTTTAGGTGAGAGCGTTTGGACATTAGATTTAATTTTTGGTGCACTCTCATATGTTACCGTTTTGTCCTCATCTGCTGTTTCAATAATAGCAATATCAGTTTTTCCATTACAATTTGACTTTTGAGATACTGTAGATGAAACATTTGATTTTTCTGATGCAGCACTTGGTGCTCTTTCATTCATCACGTTTTCCTCATCATCAACCGCTGGCGTTTTAATGGTGACAACATTTGCACTTGAATTTGATTTATGAGAAATGCTGGACCTTACTGAAGATTTTGATTTGGTGGACATGACACTCTCCACCCTCTCTTGATTTTCCTTAGCTTCACTTGGAACTGGAGATGCAGTTGTCTGATTTGCATTCTGGGACTTGGAGGACTTGGCACTAGGGGCTCTGTCCACCATGTCATCTCCCTCGGTCTTTGTACTGGGAGACTTTGCAGAGGACACTGATTTATTGGATAAAATACTAGCAGCTCGCTCCTCAGCTTTTTCTGTATTGTGTACTATTTCGGCGTCTGATTCTGTGTTTCGATTGCTGTTTTCTTCAGCTTCATCTGCTGTCTTTGAGCTTGAAAATGTCACCATTTCATTGCCATCACAATTAGACCTGAATGACTTTGTAGACTTAGCAGACTTGCCCGATTTAACTGACATTTGACTTGGTGCTCTTTCTTCTCCCTCTCCTCCAGCCTCTGAGGCTTTAGTGGACTTATGGGATTTAATAGACTTGGCAGACAGGTTGGAGTTTGATGACATTGCACTTGTTGGTCTTTCTTCTACCTCTGTTTCTGTTCCTTTTCCAGCTACCTTTATGGTAGCTTCAACTCCTGTCGCTTTTGCACAGTTACTGCAAGTCGACCTCTGAGATGTGCTGGACTTTACAGAAATATTTGAGTTTCTTGATGCAGCACTATCAGGTCTTTCAGCCTTTCCAGCCTTTGCAGAAACTTTTGACTTCACAGAGAGGCTACTGGGAGCTCTGTTGTTTGGGTCATGCTCTTCTACAGCTGGATTGTCACTTCGGGATGTGCCTTTAGTTCCTGACTGACAGGTGGAGTTACAAGACTTGAGTGATGCATCAGTCTCAGCTGAAACACAAGATTTGGCTGACAAGGAGCTGACTGCTCCTTCTACAGTGTTCTCGCCCTCTTCCGTCTCCCTTGAACTGATGCCAGGAGCTTCACTTGTGTGTTTAGATTTGCTGGACTTTGCAGACTGATTTGACACTACACTGGAGCTTCTCTCATCCTCTTTTGTTGCACTAATATCAGTGCTGTGCTTACAGCCAGAGTTGTGTGATCTGTTGGACCTGTGGCTTATAGCTGAAGTAGCACTGGGAGCCCTTTCTTTCTCTTTTTGTGTTGCTTGAGGACTGGATGTCCTAGACATGGCACTGGATACTTTCCCTTCCAAGATATTTGATGTGGCAGAGAGGCGTCCATTATTGGTGAGGTTGGTTTTGTTGGATTGGGTAGAAACATCTGACGCAGCATCATCACTGTTGGGAAGGGGGGAGGCTTGGTTGGAACGATTGGTTCTCTGTGATTCCCTACCACCGGAAACAGAATCGACCTTGCGTTTGCAGCCCCCGCAATTTGGACACACGCTGGATGTCGCTGACTTCTGAGAGGTTGCTGAGATTCCTGTGTGACCTGACAAGCCACTTACAGCCCTCTTTATCCCGTCGTCATCATCACAGGCCCCTCCTTCCTCTGATTCTGGCATCCTGGTTACGCTTATTTTAGATGTGGTGAAAGGGACTTGATCTACCTCGTTTGGACCAGCTGAGCATGTGGCAGTTTCTCCACAGGGACAGGAAGAGGCTGCCGACACTGCCCTGCTTCCTAGTTCTTCTTGCTCCTTGGGTTTGGTAGAGTGGAAAGAATTGGCTGAGACGCCGTTTGTTGGCTTTTCATGCAGCTGAGTATCAGGGGTTGGGGACGGTTCATTGGTAAGACAACACCGTGAGATGCTTGGTGGCAGATAATCGTCCTCATCATCTTCATCCTCTTTCAATGACCGAAGGACATGTGAGGAGCTGCTGACTGCTGACGGTGGGCGGTCTTCTTCGTCCTCAGCTGACTTTCTGCTGAGCGGTTGAAGGTTACTGTCCGCGACAACCACTTCACTTCGACTGCAGCACCGGCTCACCTTGTGTACCTCAATATGGGTGTCCCCATCCTGCTCTACCTCTAATCTGTGCTCAACCTGCTCAGTTACACACATTTCCTCTTGGACCAGTTGGCTCTGCTCTGAACCTGAGACACCCCCGCAGCTGGAGAGCCGTGCTCTGCAGCGCACCACCCTTCTTGAATTGCACGATGAGGAAGAGCTAGAAGAGTGCGTATGTCTCACCATAGCATGGGTGCGGCTGGATGCATGTGGGGGTGGAACAGGAGGTGATTTATGTCTGTGTGCAGGGTTTTCCCATAAGTCATACTGCTGTTCATGTCTCTGGTGGCAACAGGGGCAGCGGTTCCCTTCCAACTCACACTGCAGCGGCTGGCTGGAATAGCCTACACCGTCCTGATCAAAGGATGCTGAATCAGGGTCAGAACAACTTTCTGACTGGCCTTGCTGGAGATAATGAGGCTGAGCCTGACTTAGAGGGGAACATTCATTGCTCAGAGATGGAGATTTTTTAATTTGAGTGGACCACTGGAGGGTCTCGTCATTCTGGAGGCGAAAACGCACCCTCATCTCCACCGAGAGGCTGCCATCTTTATTTACCAGGACACGCTTTTCAATGTCATCATTCATAATGGCTGGCTTTGCCTGGGGGCATGCGGTGAGACCATTGCCATATGACTTTTCTGAGGAAAAAGAGAAACGGGCGGAGCGGCTTGAGGAATCAGAACGAGGGTGAATTATGCTCTTTTTGGTTTCCAGACCAAAGTTAACTGAAAGAAAAGAGAAAAGTACAATATTTAAAAATATTTGTTCCCTCTTTTTCTTGTACCTTTTAAAACTTCTGTCTGTTGTTAACTTGCCCACCTATCTAAAAAACTCACCATTTTTCTTGCTTTCATGTCCTTCGCTGTACTCACTGGCTCTGGATTGAGCTCCATGAGGTGGGGACCTTACTCCTTGCGTAGCAGGGGATCGAGCCCCATTTCCAGGAGTCCGGGGGCCCAGACCAGGGAGTTTTTCCTCTGAACTTTTCCTAATAAAGTTTATCAGCAAGGGGCTGAAGGCTTCCCGGCCGACACACACCAGAACACCTGGACAAGTCATCAGGCTTTGAATGCTGTCAATCTGGAAGAAATTCACCAGAATCAACAGTTTTCACTAAAATGAGCAACCTTTGCAAAATCAAAATTCCAAGCTCCACTATGCACTTTCAAATAGATATAACTTTTTACCCTGCGTCCTTCTACAGTGTAGAGTTTGCGGACATGAAACTGCATCACTTCGGACACCTCATCTAGAAAAGCTCTCAGGCTCCTTGCTGTCCTTCTGCTCAGGACCACGCTCCTCCTCATCCCCGGTTCGCTGTTCTTCACCAGCAAGATCCGTCGCTGTCTGTAAGGCATATGCAAATTGCCAGGTGGTGTTGTGGATGAAGTTTCAGGCCTCTGGGGCCTCCGGTTGTGATGGTACCAGATGCCTGAGTGTTTGTTGACCAGCTCCATGTTTACTGGCTTCGCCTGGCGTCGGTCAGAGCAGAGGTAGCAGCCACCATCCTGGAGCTGCTCCAGGTGTTTGATGGTGTGAGTGCCACGAGGGGTGGTCACAGTCCGCACACCAAATGGCAGCGGCACCTGTACGTGGACAAATTGTACATAAATATCAAATGTGACTATTAATCTGTCTCTGTCTTTTATTTGAAATGAACAGATCCTAAAATATTTGCTTATTTATCATGTGGCTAAAGCAAAATCCAACCCTAACCTTTGATTAGCATGAATGTTAAGATGTTAACTGTAAATTCTGCTACCAAGGTGAAAAGTCAAAAGACCTGAAGTCAAAGCCACATACAGCCTACTTAGATCTTAGTGGGCCAGATGGGTGAAACTGTGTGATAAATGTATAAAATTACAGAAAAGGTTGTGGTAGTTCGTTGCCCAGACTGTCCTGTAATTATAGAACATAACGCTTTTGTTAAGTGACAGAAAATATCTGTTCTTATGTTTTTGTTTTGTTTTTTACACTGTGGACTCACTATAGTACACAGTGGAAAAACTGGACTTTTCTGTCATTTAATTGTTTATGTATCATTTAATATTACTTTTGTGTAGCATGGATGGCCACGAGGGAGGTCTTTATCAGTAGGAAAAGCTGCAAAACTTATGAAAAAACAGTTAAAAGTCTAAAATGTATACATTTATATCCTACTTCACATTTTCCAAAGCTGTCCGACACCCCTGACCTATATGCATGCATCCAAGCGTTCAGCTTCAAAAGAAGTCTGTACTATAGTTCGACTGACCTTTTGAGAAAGGTCGTCCAACAGGGCGTCGAAGCATTTGAAGCTGCGCTTGTGGATGGCCATCCTGACGCCCCCAAACTGGCTGTCACCACTTTTGTAGAACGTGATCCGTTTGGCTGGGGTCGTTGAGGTCACGTGAGCGGGGCGTGAGTTGGAAGGGGGCGGGGCAGGGATGGGGAAGACATGTTTAAATGGGGGCCGGGGGTTCCACAGCCCTGTCTGAACCGAATACATGCTGTGGTCTCACATACACCTGAGAAACACACAAAGACAAGAACTTTTTAGTTGTTTTCAAAAGACTAGTTTTATCTAAGGTAATTTCCTGCAGGTTACTATTTATTTTTCTGGTCTCATGCGGGCTAATCACACTCACAAGAAGAACAAGTCTTAATCAGGATGTTTAATGGAGGATTTAGGACAGGACATCCGCTGAAAGGACTAGCTGACATTGGTGGGTGTTTCACTTTTCAGAGAAAAACCTTCCGTATCCTTTAAAACTAAATTCTAATAATAGGATGTCACTTTTTTTTTTTTTTACCTACTGAGGTTAATGTTAAACAGGCAAAAAGCTCAAAACTGGTAATGATTTCCAAAAAAAGACATTAACCTGGATTCTCTCAAAATGTTCTGCGCAGTGTGTGCAAAGTTCAACAAAAACTAGCCACATACTTTAATGTGAATTAACAAGATACACTGTAGCCAAATGCTAAATTTATATGGCTGTTAAAGACAGAGCTTTGCGCAGGGAGTTATTTTTATTAGCGCGGCCTCGGACACATATAGAAATCCTGTTTGGAACAGACGTAAAAAGGTGCTGCCCTGCTTCTGGAAAGGCAGCATCAATCAGCTTACATAATATAGGCTGAATATTATATTTAGCTTTGTTTTCTCGTTTTATAATACATTGATGAACATAGCTACAAATGACTTTTCGGTTTTCTGTTTTGATGGGTTTCAGGTCTGTGTCGTCACATATATTAGCTCAGCCAATTTTAGCTTAACACATAAAGTTTAAACCAACAGCCATATACAAATATCATGTGTATGTCGAAAGAGCTGCTGTGAATCCCATAAATCCTTCAGCATCAAGACAAATATCACTCTTTGAACTCAGTACATGTGTTCACAATGTGCCTCTTGATTGTTTCCTGTAATGGCTTCCAACAGGCTTAGCAGGCTTTTAAGTCTCACGAGGCCAAATCAGTGTTGACACTCTGCTTCTTAATGCCTCTTTAGCTCAGTCTTTCCTATTATCATTACATCAAACATATCATTTAAAATTCTATCAAGGGAACAGTTAACCCGATATTTAGGCGCTTGTTAAACAGGTTTTCAGCGGAGAACAGCACAACTACAACCGATTGTAACGTTTATTCTACACTTGAAACTGAGTCGATCTCACATAACTTATTCTGGCTTTTTACTGAAATGGACAACAAAGTTGGTTTTGATGAGCAACATTATAAGCAACCACTGAAGCTGTGGGAAAGTGCTTATGCTGTGGGACTAAAGGAAGGTCTTAGGCTTACAGCTATGCTGACGTGAATGTGCACTAAGCAAGTTTTTCCAGCAAAGAGGCAAGTTAATCCAAGCAAATGTTAGCTTAGAGCTTTCAGACACTTAAACACATTCAGTTAGTGTTTCATTATCCCCCTCTGCTTCTTTCTCACTGCCACTCAAGATTTAATGGAATAAATATATCAGATTTTAGATGTGGAATAAAGGAATATTTTTACTTTCTTTTAATCTCATTTATTTTCTTCAATGCTATTTTTAGACTTCATTACAAATACTTTGATTTGTTTTCTTAAAAACTATTTTTTAGTAACACACCAACAGTCCCAGTTTATACATGACTAACAAAGCTTCAAAGTTTTCACATTTAAACAGAATAATCTTTAAATGAAAAGCTGTGGACGGACCGCTCGATGGACTGATCACTTCATATCTAACACACCGATGTTTCTTTCCAATACAAAGATCAGACTCACATATATTAGCCTTTAACACATTACATTGAAACAAACCATTAACAGGTAACAGCATTGTAAGTTTAAGCCTTTTCAACATTTTAGATCAAGATTTATTATTTTCCCATGAAAGCATTATTATAGAAATTTTAACTGCAGATTTAGTTTTTTTGCACCTTTAGTATCCTTTTCAAGCGATTTTAAGATGCTTACCATTGTGGTAAAAGAACAGACTGCTACCACTAATTAACAACCACTTTTTCCATGCTATATGGATTCGTTGCACTACTCACATATTCAGGAAGCATGGTCCAAAGAGGTATGGAAAAGCTGAAGAGAAATTTGTGGATATCTGGTCAGACCAGGAGACTGGTTTGCAGTATTTGTGCAAATGTGTGTATGGTGGTGATCCCCGAGTCATACGTGTACATACACAGCAGAGTCCCTGATTTCACTCTCCAGCTCTCAGGGTAAAATGGCAGATGGACAAGAGGAGGGAGAAAAGGGGTGGGGGTGGAGAGAGGAGATAGGAGAAGACAGGAGGCTAAGGATAGAATGAAAAGCCTGCTTAAGAACCTCTGTGTGTGTGCGTGTGTGTGTGTGTGTGTGTGTGGGAGAAGGAGGGGTTGCTATGGTGAGGCCAAGACGGTAATAAGGCAAGTGATGCTATTATGCATGCCGCACCTGAGCAGGAGAAGACGCATATGCTAATTTGTAGTTGTGAGGTTGAATTATTAATTAT
>VOQK01000637.1:19709-31386 GCA_015052645.1 Benitochromis conjunctus | reverse complement strand
GGTGACATACTGAAAGCTAAGGCGCCAGATAATAGAAAATACAAATTGAAGCAAATAACATATACAATTTATTCAGAAATTATAACAGTAGGTATGATTATTGGGGCTGTAAAGGAAAAGAAAAGTGCTTTGCCTACACTATAACTGCAAAAAATTATAGCCAGCCCTTACAAACCCCAACCTTCAAGTCACTGCGTCATCTGAGAACAGTCTTGACAGTGTTGATATTTTACAGCTTGTTTTATCCTGGAACATGTGTGTCTCAGAGACACATGCCCACCATCCCCACAGCATGTTAGGGGTCAAAGGGCAACAGGTAGGAATGCACCTCCGTGGGAGCAAACATAATGAAGTCATCACACACTGACCTAAGTCCCAGTGAGTTATGAAATCTGAAAAGCTCAATGGCTGATGGGTAAAATAATGGGGTCATCGCTGTAGTCGTGCCTCTCTGAATAGCATTAAGTGTCAAGTTCAATGTGGTCCTGCTGCATGTTTATGATAGCGTGTTCTTCATCAGTTTCACGTTAGTCACCATTTCATTACAAATATCCGATCAAAGAGACAAATCAATCATTTTAAAAGCTGTTGGTCTTCAAGTCCTGATCACTTCAGCACATTAAAATATTTTGCTGTAAAATATAATGCTTTTCTTTTAGAAAGCACAATTGGTGCAATGTATAGTTATATCACACACACATTTTTCACATAATTTTTGACCAACAGAGTTTGCAGAGTTTGACAAAAAAAAAAAAAAAATGCTAATTTACCAGCTGGCGACCCTCTGGCAACCTCTAGTCTACAGGGAAAATATGTATCGACCAAGCAGTTGACAAGTGGCTGCTGGCTGTTGTCGGGTGAAAACAGTCACAAAGAAAAAACTGCACCAAAAACCTCCTTGTGATTGCTTTGGTTACTAGCAAACTACTATGGTTGCCAAGTCATTTGGTGGACAAGTCAGTGTCATCCATGCACAGTATTGGCAATAGCTGCATCCTGCTAGCAACCTAAGCAATCACATTGAGGTTTTCATAACACCGTGCACCACTTTATGAACAATTTCAAACAGTCTCAAACAAGCACTTGCCCATCAGTTGCATAATATCCACTTTTTCTCAGCGACTGGTCGTTACTAGGGCGTCAGTGACTGGTCTTACCTTGCCTAAATGGGGCTTTAGCAATCAATTTCAAAGTGACTCCCATGAACAAGTTGCAGCTGGTTGGGGAATACAGATTTTTTTCCCTGCAACAGGTGGTCGCCAGATGGTCATCAATAGGTTACCTTGCCTGGATGATTGATTAACCTTTTTTGATAAAACTATGGTACCATCACAGTAACAAAATGTCTGTACCGTAGTGTCCTGGACTTCCTTGTGTTGTATAAGACTGCATGAGCCAAAACTCATAGTGTACAACAGCAAAATTGTGTAACTTTTATAATGATGGTCACAAGGTCAGTGTCAGCCTCACAGCTTCTGCTCAAATACGCATTGACAGTTTATGGAGCAGCCGTTTCCTTTGTGGTGACGTCGCCCTGACTCAGGCCTCTGATGACTCAGCACCCAGTGTGAAGGTCTCATTAATTTAGGCCACTTAAGGCGATTTTCCAGTTAAGCTTGTTTTCTAATGAGGCAGGGGAGGGCAATTAGGTGATTAGGGTTATGGCAGCTCTATGCTTTTTTAGGCATACAGGAGTGGACAGAACCTAGCCCGCTGTCTAAACTGTGAAGGAGTCATTAGATAAATAGATGACAACAAACTGAACAGAGTCAAGAGCTCTGCACTTAGAATAACGGTTAATGTTCAAATTCTACACACCAAATGTGTGGTCACAATCATCATTTTAATGACACTTCAAGCCAATAAAGTGACATGAAAACATGTCAAACTGTAAAATAGAAGCAAAGACAGTCTGGGGGACAGACTACCAGCAGGCTCTTATAGGGGAGGAAAGTATAAAAAAGACTCGTGAAAGAATAGAAAACGCAGCAACAGGTTTCCTTTCAGTGTCTTAGCAACCTGTATTTGTTACTTTCCCTGGGTAAACTTCATTTCTGTGGTAGGAACAACCAATCACCTTGAAGCCCGCGCTCTCTCTTTTCAGCACCTTGCACGCATGTCTAGACCCAAAAGGTGTTAGCAATGGGTTTAGTGAGTGTGTGTGTGTGCATGACTGTAACCAGTGATTCATCTTGCCATTATTATACTACATGGAAACATTTCGGACTGGCAAACCGACCCCAGAGTTGAACGCCGAGGTTGACCCTGCAGTCACACGAATGAATCCCTGGAGATTACAATTTTGAGGTCAACATCACATTAACACGTCACATATTCTATATTTTACTGTGTTGCCAGGACTACATGTGTGCAGTGTATAATTTGCTCACAAATAATTAATGAAACTTTTTTTTTAACGTTATGCACGGGTGACCGAAACAGCTGGAAGCTGCTGCATGTACCTTGGATGTAAGCAAGAACTTTATGGTGGCAGTGGCACATTTGTGTTTCAAAAGTGATGCCTCAAAAATTTCAAGTGCTTAGAGCATCCCTGAATTCTCTATACAGTATATAGTTGATTGTGGTTGATTTAATGAAATGTGTCAAATTTAAGATGACCACATTGCTGGACCGGCAAATTCAATTCAATTCAATTTTATTTATATAGCGCCAAATCACAACAACAGTCGCCTCAAGACGCTTTACATTGTAAGGTAGACCCTACAATAATACATACAGTGAAAAACCCCAAAATCATATGACCCCCTATGAGGAAGCACTTTGGCGACAGTGGGAAGGAAAAACTCCCTTTTTTCTCCATCTGCTGCGACCGGTTGGGGTGAAAGAGTACCCCACGTACCCCCCAAGTACGTGCAACATGTGCATATTTTGCAACTAGTTAAAACAAGCTCCTTGTATTATCTGTTATTGCCAATGTTCAGTACACAACTTTCAATAACAGCTACTCAATATGTAGTGTTGGTATTAGAGTACAACAGGACATTTAGATATCTCGATGGAGCCTTCAAAGATGGCAAACAAGGAGTAATGAAACTATAGCTAGTAAATCAAAAAAGTATTTTAAAATAACTGCCATCTTTATAGCAGACCATTTATTAAAAATATTTCATTGCATTGACACAGACTGAAGTTGTACAATGCTTGCCGAATAGCCTATTAGCTTTATTATAATGTTAGTTATCTTATGTTAGCTCATCCATTTGTATAATGTCAGCCACTGCAAACATTTTAGCCATTTGAACATAGCTGATTTCACAAAGCTAGCGGTCTCAAACCAAAAAAATAAAAAAAAGGTAATGTGCATTTCAGGTTAACGACATAAAATACTTTCATACTCGACTCTTTACTGCCTTCCTCATGAGTCAGGTGGAGCTAGAGTCGGTATCTGCCACATGTAGTTTTTTATCGCATGCTTGCAGATATCCTTCTCCTTTAGCCTTCCTGTCGTGTTCGGGTCAAATCTGACTTATTTACAACTTAAAACACTCAGATGGTTGGACCAAAAATATTGTGTTTTACATCTGATTGCCTCAAGGCCTTATGATATCCTCCACACTATGCACTTGAGCATATAAAAGTGATGATCACCTCTTTCATTGAATTTTGAGTGATTTAATCAACCTCGTTACACCTGTGGTGTTCCCGGTCAAAAGTGACCACCATAAGAAATGAATGGGAATCCACTCACTCACTGACTGACTGACTGAAGGACCCACTGAACGACCACTGAACTGAATTTGGTGGTGAAAAATGTTTTTGTCAGTTTTATGTCAGTTTACTCTGACAAAAGTCAACAAACAGCTGATTTTCTAGATCAAAAACTAAATCAAATACTATAAAATCTAACATTAGTGCTGTTAGGAGCTGCCAGAGCTGTGGTTCCCTACACTGATTTAATAATGAGTTTTAATAAACTGATATTTTTGGTGTCAGCTAGTAACAACATATTGCAGAAACTGAAGTCATTTCAAGTGAACTGCTCTTCAGAAAAATTGCTATTTGCAACAGGTTGATGCAACTAACACAGAACAGCAGCAGGCTGGCCTACACCTGAAAGCTCATGGATCGTATATTCTGTCATAGTGCTTACAGCACAAGACAGTAAAGTTGTACATGCATTCATTGCACGAAACCCTGACCTATAAAGGCAAACGCAGGATTCTGCACAGAATATGTAACTGTTATACTACAGTGGCACTTAAGTGGCTGCATTTTCTGGGGCAAATGAGTGCAGTTTGTGTTGGCTTGGTGGGCTGTGGTGTAGTCAAACACCATAACGCAGCCCTGCCCCTGATAGCCCTGACGGAGTCATTTTGTCTCACTTTCACCGTCACAGAAAATTCAGGTAAGGGATTTACCAAACAAAATAGTGTCTGAAAGTGAGGCTGAGGCACAGAAGTGAAAGAAACATTACGAGACCTCTCCCTGTGTTTACCTTTGCAATTTTGTCCAATTTGTCTAAATTGCTTAGCTGACCTCTTAGAAAAAAAGCATATGCTTAATGTCAAAAAGCAGCGAAATATGACTGATCACCTTCATTTTGTCCATTTGGCTCCCTGGCACAAGACTCTAAATTGTGTATTCTTTCCACGGCGCCAAACCACCCGCCCTGCATTTAATTAATTTCCTCTTTCTCATATGGCTAAAACTTTACAGCAGTTTTTATTTAGGTAAAGCAGACTTTCCTGTCTTTGGAAGAGCGAGCCTGTTGGGGCTTTGGTTAATCATCCTTTACAGTCACTTAAATTATCTCATTTTGTCTGTCTCCATTTTTGTCACTGCTGGAGGGGGGGGGCATGAAAACAGTGTGGAGCAGGAATTAATTTGTCAGGATCAGATTGTTAGAAGATGAAATTACTGCCATCAGGACCAATCGGAGAGTAATGTTGGTAAATGTCTCTCATGGCAGGGTAATGAGCAAAATGGCTTTTATACATCATTCGAGGAGGGCAAAGATCTAGCCCAATTTCCTTGTTGATTTGGCTTCCCATGGATCATTTCTTAGTTGGCCTACTGGAGGAAAATGAAGGCAGGATAAAGAGGGAAAAAAAAGTGCAAGCACTATCGGGGGCATTTCTAAAAGGTAACATTCAAGTTTGAAGCCTTGCATCAAGATACCATCTTAATATAATTTGCTCATTTGGAAAAACCAATTAGAACACAAATAACCGAGTCACATTAATGTTATTTCAAGATGAGTGAAACTCCTCAACGTAAACTTCAAGTTTTAACGCACATTGTATAAACCACAATCCTGTCTCCTTCACCCTCCATACTTAATACAACTCTGGGCTCGTTTACCTGAAGACCCGCCCTGAACGTCACATAAGTGAGACATCAATCCATCATCTCCAAAGTGGGTAACCAGACCAGGTCTGTTTCCACTGGAGGGCAAGCCCCACTGTGGCGGGACCTGGGTGAGCAAGGAGTGCTAGGGGAGAGGGTGGGGGTGTGTGAGTACATCTGTATGGCAGGAGTGGACTGGCTGTAAAAGAAGTCATGTGATGGAGAAAGTGTAAGAAGAGACTGTGGGGCAAAATGAACCAATGTGCAGATTTTATCAGAAGGCGTACTTTAACAGTCACTTCTAGGATTAGGTTTGGAGGAAAACAATGAGACTTTTTAGGGGGAATAAAAGGAAGTTTCTGAGTTATGGTTTTGTCTCCTATTACCAAGACTCCAAAAAATAACTATCACATGTCCTGATAGCGCAGGGTTTAAACCCAGAAGGTTACATAAAACCCAAGCACTCAATGTCAACACAATGCAAAGCTATTCATATCCAAGTTTTCTTTTGTTTGTCTTGTTGCACTTTAGAGAAATATATTTTAAGGGAGCAAAAAATTAACATCAGAAGAATAAAAGATTCTCCAAATCAGAGTAGGGTACCTCAGATGATCAAAACAGATGATCCAATTTGGACTGTCAGGCTCAGTATGAACAGTTCAGCTGGAATCTCAGACAGAACCTACTGCACATGCCAGTAATACTAAAACTAACAGTGATGCTAAGCAGATTATTTTTGTAATAAAATATTTAAATAAGCTATACAAAAAAATGTGCACCAGCACAGATATTTCCTGAGCACAGCATACCGATATCAAGTCATTGTGTAATTACATAGTAGGTAGTTAATTTGTTACTTCTACCAGCCTGACTAAAATAAAGAAAGGATTCCATCATTTTAATCAAATTAGAGGCTACAGACATGAAATTGTAATGTAATAAAAAGAAAAAGTGGAAAAAAATGTCTCTTTTTGAAACACTCAGAATTTATAAGATAAGATAAGATAAGATAAACCTTTATTCATTCCGCAAGGGGAAATTTCTAAGGCTGCCAGACGATCCGGCGCCTTCATGAGAACCCCGTCTGACCATACATACAACAAACATTGGAGAGACAGGTCAGAGAGGTACGAAACAACATTGAAAATACACAGTACAAATTAGTTATTAGTTATCTAATAGTGAAACACACATCAGGTTTCATCAACCATACTTCACATTCATGAATCAGACAGAATGTTTTGGATCTTCTTTTTTCAAGAGTAATTTTCTCCGGGAATATGCAAAGAGTGCGAGAGAATTTTAGACCCAAGCAGACACGGATTTAAAAGTGGATCCTGACTCTTCTTTACCTGTCTCAGAGAGTGTGTGTGTGTGTGTGTGTGTGTCAAGTGGGTGACAAGAGGCAGGACCAAGTTCAGCGCCACACGCAAGGGAACATCTGATTGCTGCCCCAGCTGTGCCTCCAGCCCCGTATTATTCCAGTGACCCAACCTGAAATAGCACTGCTGTGGCAGTTCATTTATTATAGTCAAGCCTCCTGTTTCTCTGTGTGTGTGTGTGTGTGTAAATGTGACGCACACATGCACAAGAGGAGGTGCTTCTCAACACTTTAAGTACAAGTGTCAGGATTCCCCTGCTCTGTTTTGGGCTTTGCACTGCCAGCTCGCGCATAAACTTCCTACAGTTTGTAAAACTGTTAGCCTCATTGAAACATCTGATATAGTGAAATAAAGGAATGGAAATGGTTGGCAACAACACTCAGGTAGGCTGTGGCACGTAAACGATGCTCAGTTAGAACTAACAGTGTGCCAAGAAAATATCACCCACACCATTACACCACCAACAACACCTAGAACTGATGATGAAAGGCAGGATGGATGCATGCTTTCATGTCATTTATGTCAAATTATGACTCTACCATCTGAATGTATCCGAGTAGATCAGCACGCTCTGAAATACTCAGACCTGTCCATTTGGCACCAACAACCACAAAATAAAACAATTCTTCATTTCTTCTTCTCTGAAGTCTCTGTTTATGTTTATTATGTGTCTCCATAATCCATATTTAGCATGCAAAGTATACAATGTATTCATTTTGGAATATTATGGCGCAGAAGCTGCAGTTCCTTAAATGGCCACTGGAGTATGGCTCCAGTTGGTTCTGTAGACCTTCCAAAAATCATTTTTACATATGCATGATAATGCGTTCCAGTGACACAACAACAACGTACACGTTCACATAACACGTTACACAGGAGGACAACACGTTTTATATGTTATATTTTTAAGGGGAGTCTGAGTATGTCTGTATATTATTCACACTGATATGAAAACATATTATGGCTTATTTCAGTCCACAGTAGGTTTTTTTTTTGTTGTTGTTGTTGTTTTTTTTAATGAGCTATACAAAATATCCAAGTGTGTGTATTCCACAAGGAGACAAAGAATCCCACTCAACCACCCACCCTCCCGCTCTCTCTCTGGGAGTCCCTTCTGGCACGTGGGTCAAGCGTTTAAGATTTTGTTTAATGAAGTGCCAAAGAGCAGTTGGTCATGCTTCCTCTCAGCACAGATACACAGCGACATACGGGATATGCTTGGGTTCATCTCAGGAAGGCCTGGACTGTGTGGAGCTTCCACGGGAATAACAACCTGGCTCCCAGCAAAAATATTTACAAGACAACTGCAATGAATTCACAGAAAGGGTAATTAAACATACTGATGGAGGGCTGGCGGCACGATGCATCATCTCGGTGGCAACAGGTTTGTGTAACATCCAAGGCGAAAAAGAAAATATCCAAATGTACAGTTGTTTGCTTTTCTGGCAAGGACATGTGGATGGACATGCACGCAGCCTACACTACACCGGACAGCTTGTGAAAATTTGTCCTTGTCGTCGATTCCCCCCCCCCCCTTAACTGATGCTCTTGTTCGTGACTCCCGTATCGTGTGATAAATCACAGCATCAGAGTCGGGACAGTTTCATGACATCATTCACGCTACATTTCCAACCACGAGCCAGTTTTTGATTAGGGCTGTAAATCTCCTTCACCGTCCCGCATCCCCCTTCCCCACAAACACACACAATGTGACAACCAGTGACAAATGTTCATAGATGTAAAATATGAACATAGTTCTGTGTCTGTCTATTGTGGTCGATATACGTTTCCATATGGGTTGGGACTGGGTGTGCTGCTTTAGTCTTACTCAGAGGAAGCCAACACCCCTTTGCCAAACAGCGACCACTTTGTCCACAAACTGCAATTACAGGATTATCCGCCTCCATTTACTGGATATAATCATCTTATTTTAAAGTTTTACTCTTAGGAGAAAAAAAAAATAGCTAAAAGTGTCACCAAATAAATATACTGTGTTCGTTTTTTTACATGAGGCTAAAATGAGGCAGAAATGTAAAATCGTGTCAAAGGACATGACTGAACTGCTTCAGCTGGGATAGAAAGCACATAGAAACAACATTAAAAGGAAAGAGTTCAAAAAGTGTTGTTTAACTTCTTTGTTGTAGTTTGTTTTTTGATTTCCAGCTGTGGGGCATTAAGTGAGGTCAGCTGTTGTAGCTACTGGCTGCATATTAATAATGCTACTTGCTAGCTAGCTAACACTGGAACACACAGAAACAAAAAAGAAGTAGCATTTGACAAAAGTCAAGTAACTACACCTCCAAGAATTCATACCTTGGTACACTGTTTCAGTACTACTCTGCAACCTCATTTGTTTGGTTGTTTTATGTAAGGTTAAAAACTAAATGAGTGAGAGGTAAAATTTGAGGGGGTAGGGCCAAATAAGTATATACTTCTGCCTACTTATTTTCAAACAAAAGAGTGGAGTGATATTATGTAATGATGGTGAATGTACATGTTTGAAATAAAACTGAACTGAACCTCTATAAAACAAAAATAGAGAATATTTTGCTCAATATTTTGCTGCAGTTTAAAGATAACTAAAAGCATACTAAAAACAAGCTTTTTGGATAAATGCAAAATGCCTCTAAATTTTCTGTGTAGTTTGATTCACTTGTTTTTTTTAATTTGTATTATAAAATTAGATTTAAATAAATTTTGCCAGAATTCTGAAACTCTTACTGTTATTCTTTGCTAACTGAGACAGCTCTCAGGTTGGCAGCATACGGTGTTTGCAAGGGCTAACATGCTAATGCTAGCTCATAACTTGAGCTGCTTTCTGCTTTTAACGAGCTGAAGGTCTGGAAGGCCCTACTGCATCTATAATAGTTAATGTAATTAATATGAAAGTACATTCATAAATTAGCTAATATTAACATTAAGTATCTATATAGTCTCTAATTTTAGACCAAATAAAGTTATAGTAGCAAAAATTGAAATAATGAACTTCACATTATTTCAAAAGTCAGTTCTCACATTAATTAAAATGTGTACAAACACTGTCATGATTGTTTCAGTTGGTGATGCAGAATAGGAAAAGCTAGCCAAGAATGCAGACCGTGAATCCTAGATGAAGTTCAGTTATTCCCGTGTTTGCTGTCTTTAGTGTCTGCGGTATATCGCAAAAACATGTCCAAAAATTATTATTTACTAAACATTTTCTCATGCATAAACTGCAAATAAACAACACACTGCCCCGAGTTCCCATCCAGCAAACCTGTCAATTATTTAAAGTAGTAAAGGGGGAGCCTCCTTTTAGTGCAGCCACACACACTGGAGGTGCGATCAAGCCAGTCAGCTAGCAAAAGTATCACTTTTCAGTCTTTGGCATGTGGTGATAATACTGGTGATAAAATAAGATTTCTGATTAAGCATACAATATATGCCAGTAAGTCTGCATTGTTGTACAAATACGTGCATATGAATCCCGTTCTGTGGGTGAACTTGCCTGAGACATGTTGAAACAAAGGTGATTTTTCCATAGCAGAATTTTTTCCTTTACATTTTAAGCTCCTGTATTGTATTACCTCAATTTTACATTACACTGATTACAATAAATGATAACAGACAACCGGTGGCGGACATACTGGATGTAGAAACAGAAAAAAAATGAATTGCTTAGAATACCGAGTCTGCAGTGAAGCCAGTGGGGTTTTTTTTTCACTGTAACTAACCACTCAGACCAAAATACATTACAGCTAACAGCCAAATCCGATCACTTAGGTCACCTCTTGGATGTGGAGTTTCGTATCCAAGTGTACCAGACGGAGAAATTGAATTAGGTCCGAAACAAAACTTCATGGTTTCCTTCCAACCTGGAGTCATAAAGTCCGTAAACACTGTTGTTTTGTAAGTAGGTTATTATATCCATGCAGTACAGCTCTCAGCGGCGTTTGAGATTTGCAGTCCACTTTATTGGTTGAAAAGAGTGAGCAATACTTGACTTATTTAGAGGTTGACACAGTGGTGTTAGAGGATACGGTGCAATGATATCATTTCATCATTACACTGTCAAGGGTGTGGAATTTTCCCATCTCTTTCATGGCTGACGGAGAGCAGAAGTGAGGGCAAAGCATGTGTGCTTGTGTATGTGTGCACACACAAGCACACATGAGACACTGGTACCTCAGCGAAATGTACCAAATTACTAAAAATGTAAGACTCGCCACATCATCTGCTCTCGCTATGAGATGCATTAAAAGTTTCCCCGTGTTATGAAAATGACTGTGAAACTTCTAATTCAGCTAATTATGGTTATTCCTCCACATTACCCTGCCCTGTTTTCTCCTTCTCTCATTACTCTTACAAAAACACATAAATCAGAAAAGTATACACTGTACCCCTGCGACACAATGCACTGGGGGATACCCCTTAACTATCCTAACACGTCTCAAATTTAAATTTCTACTGACATTCCAGTTCCCCAATCCTCAGCTCGGATGTCAGAAAATAACAGTGAGGAACTCGCGCCCTGCTCTCCCCTAACATTATTCCTGGTTTAAAAGGTAAACAGAGCGAGGAGCAGGTGGTTGCGGGGGATTTTTGCTGAGATTTCGATGAAATGTCTGGTGGCAATTAGGTGTAATACAGGATGTCAAAGCCTACAGCCGCTGGCCTCAGATATCTGCTGCCTAATGTTAGCTTTACAGATTCACTTTGGCATATGGCTTTGACTGCTCAGCCCAGGGCCAAATTAGTGAAAGCTATTACCTCCTTTCCCTCAGTGGCAAAGGGCACAGCAAAGAAAAAGGTGGTGAAGCTCATAGAGGAGAGAAGGTCTTGCACAGCTTTAAACTGAATTACTTGTTGCACTGAAGGTAACCTTTCTGAATAAAGGTAATGCTTTTGTTGCAGAAAGAGTTTTGATGCGGACTCATTGCTATGAATCAAAACATACCTCAGTGCACGGTTGACTCAAGTATCTCTATGAGGCGTTATCTCGAGGCTAG
>VOQK01000637.1:7932-19689 GCA_015052645.1 Benitochromis conjunctus | reverse complement strand
CGAGGCTAGCAAGCTGCCCACAGAGCGCAGTGCAAGGTCTCTTGGGGCAGCCAGTAGATCTCCAGTGAAGGGAGTGGTATTGCTTGCACAGTAACCAGATCTGTGATATCCCTAGGAAGGGTGCGATAGCCCAGTCTGCTTCAATGCAGCACAGATGGAGAGGGGTGGAATAGACCATTAGACCGTCCTTGAGAAGTGCCACAATGGGCAACAAAGTGCTGAGTAGGAAGAGGAGAATAACATGTTGGGTAACTGTACAGTAAAAGCCAAAAAAAAAAAAGAGCAGACAACCATATCCTGCTATCACACATCAGCTTGTGACTGAATTGGTTGCTTTGATCGTTGAGTATCATCTCAAACCAGTAACTCACCTGTTGAAATAAGAGATATTTCAGTGCATGCCAGTTATTTGGGGGACCTATTTAGTTTGAATATTTCTAGATCTGAATATATAGAGATGGATTTCTAACTCCAGGAGCAATTTCAGTTATTGATGGGAAGTTATGATTATTGCATTCTGATATTGTTGCTTGGGTGATTTGTCTGATTGTGGCTCTCATTTGTTGGCTTGACATGCAGTATATACCATAAGTAAGTTGTGATAACAGCCTTGTTCATATTGGCATTTCAGTCATTTTGCCCTTTTTTAAATTATTATTATAATCACTCTACTCACCATCTCATCCATCCCAACAAACCACAAGACTTCTGGAACAATGTCCTTTGGACAGATAATAACAAAGTGGAGGTGTTTGGCCATAAAGTTAGTGAAAACCAAGCACAGCATATCACTCTCATACCAGCTGTCAGGCACAGTGGTGGAGGGGTGATGATTTTGGCTGGTTTTACAGCCACAGGAACTCGACACTGCAGCCACTCAGTCGACTATGAACTCCTCAGATGTGAGGACATCTCTTTGACAGCTAAAGTTTGTCTGATCACAGCTGAAAGGCTAAAAAAGAGAAGAATCAAGATATTGCAATGGCCCAGGTAGAGTCTCGGCATCAACTGGATTGAAATACTGAGCTGGGAGCTTGAAGGAGCTGTGCATAAATACAATGCCCGCAAACCTCAATGAACAGAACTCTAAAAAGAGAGAGCCAAAATTCTTCCGATCATGTGAAAGACTGATAAAGTGGTACATGAAATATTACATCAAGTTACTGCTGCTAGGGGTATTCCTACAAGCTATAGAATCATGGGTTGCACTTCGTTTTCTTTTTTTGGTATTTGCTAATATTTAAAACCTTGGATCCAAATTCATTTCTTTGTCATGTGACTGTACATGCCAGCCGGTTAATGTTAACATAAAGTCTGTAGGTGGCAACAATGGAAAATTTAATCCCAAAATGTGCTTAAGCCAAAAAAAATGTGGCTTAAGTTTACCATTCAACATTTTTTAATCATCAAAGTGGGTGTCCTTGAACATTTAGCCTCCAAATTCAACAAAGTAAGAAAAAAAATACACCCTTGCCTCTACAAGTGGATGAGTCATACCAAAACAGTGAACGCACACTCATCAAATCTGTCTTAAATGAATGAAGGTTTTTAAGAAAAATCATGTATTTGAGCAGTGACTCATAGATAAACTCCTTTTACTCCTTCAGCCCACAATCTATCATTTTATGATATAAATAGCCAGACCACAATTTTCAATACTTTTGGTAGGTCTCAACTCCAGGTTATAGGAAAACAGTCCTGCACAGAGGCTTCTGTAACACAGGAAGTGTTGGAATATTAATTCTGACAGGGATGTGGTGGTTAAGCTGTAATGAACAGCTTCGCTCCCATCAATATCTTAGCAGGCCTCTCCCATCATAGAATTAAGGATTAAATAGCAACATTATGGCATCCATTTATACACATAAGCCCCAACTTTGTAAAATAACACATTACATCCCTTCTGTGGCAGCAATGCGATGTATTGGCGTAATCAGGATGGCGGGAAAAACGCCTTCATCAACTCTTTATGAAAAAGACTGTTCATTAATATTACGCTCCACTAGTTTATTTCATTGCCTTTTTTCTGTTATGTATCATCTTGCAGTAATCAAGGCTGAAAAGTTTGTAAAGTCTGCCAGATTTTTTTTTTTTAAACTAGCAAAAAAAGTAGTACGCTTAAATTCAACACCATGTCCATTACCTAATAATCAATGCTAAGGACTGAACTGATGAAGCCCTGATATCAGATGACCTGCATCTATTAAACAAAAGTTCCTATGTGTGATAAATACGTACTTGTAAAAAAATAAATCTGATGAAGTGTCAAGCACCTAGAGCAAATTTAGAATTGCCCGTTAACCAGGATGCATGTTTCTGATCTTACCTGGTTAAAAAAACAGCTGCTCTTTAAATCCATGTGTCACATTTTTCACTAATTCACATAGATTATTTGACCCATATTGTATTAAATCAATAAATGCAACCCAGTTTTTGATCTTAGTTATAACGTATCTTGATCTCACCTGGTGTTTCTTTTGTGTGTGCATGTGTGTGTGCGTGTGTGTGTGTGTTAGTTCTCTGTGGTATAGAAAACTCCTTTTTATATGTCAGTGCACTCCTAGTTTGTCAGCATGCGATTAATGCCATACAAGACTCAAAATGTTGGACAAGAAACAGACTTGACATATGAAACATGCTGTTTATACATTTCCATGTATAACATTTTTATTCCAGAGTAGCTACAAAGCATGTGCATTAATCTTGTCATGCAGATGTCATTTCTTTAAATTGCTCTAAACATCCATGGCTAATTTTGTTATATCCTTCATTCATTTAGTCTCTTTAGCAGTTATCCAAGCCAGGTCTGTGGGAGGGGGGCGGAGCCAATCACAGCTGGATGTTGTCACATCCTGGTATGTAATAGAAATCATCTCCAAATATACAATCACTCACTTTTTTAGGTCGACCTTGTTACCACGGTGTTGGACCCACTTTTGTCATTTGAACTTTATAACTCGTGGCACAGATTCATCAAGGTACTAGATCAAAACAAGGATGGACATGGTCAGAAACAACACTCGGATAGGCTGGGCCATTTAAACATCGGGCATCTGGCTCATCGGGTAATGGTTTTCCATTTTTCTATTGTCCAATTTTGGTGAGCCTGTGCAAATATTAGACTGATTCCTGCTCTTAGATGACAGGTGTGGCACTCGGTGGTAGTCTGCCCATCAACAAAGCATTTTCATAGAAAGAACTGACGCTCACTGGACATTTTCTCTTTTTCACACCATTCTCTGTAAACTCTACATGTGGTTGTGTTGAAATCATATTAGATCAGCAGTTTTTGAAATACTCAAATCAGCGTGTTTTCACATGTCAAGTTTAAAGTCCTTTAAAATATCTTTCTTCTCCATTACGATGGTCGGGTTGAACTTCAGCAGGTCCCTCCCCTTCTTTTTCTCTCTCCAGCAGGTCATCTCGACCATGTCTACATGTCCAAATGCATTGGATATTGGATATATGCATTGGCTGATTAGATATGAGCAGTTGGACGCCTGAATAAAGTCGTATGTAATGTTCAGCTTCTTCAGCCTCAGAATAAATATGATCTTATTGTTAAAGTTGACCTGGCTTGGCTGCTCTATGTTTGTGACATCTTGCATTGTAACAAAGTTGTTATGTTTTTGGAGCAGTTATGAAACTTGAGCCTAAATGTTACTGTAGTGCATATATCCATTCTTTCTTTTTTTTTCAGAAATATAATTTCTGTTTCTTCCAGCTTAAATCTCTGGGTTCACCAGCCTGAATCATACAAGTATAATCTCTGTGTAGGCACAGAGATTATACCTGAACGAAGTAGATACGAAGTAGATTCCAGGGGACTGGACAACTAAAAATTCATAAATGCTCAAAAATCTTAAATATCTTGAGGGTTTTGATTAAGAATTTTATTTTAGGTATACACAAAATAAAAAATATAATTAGATCTAAGTGCCCTTTTCCTTCTGGTGAAACAGTATGCAATACTGTAATACTGCAATACTGTATGCAAGTGTGCATTCATGTAGGAAACATTCACTCTGATATTTTCCTCTGGGATATGAATGAGCTGTATGTCACACAAATAAAGAGTGCAGCGCACACAGATTAACTGTCCACGTAGGCCTGACTTTCATACACATCTACACTGTCTGAATCTAGCGGCTGGGCTTTTAAAGGCTCCGCAGCCTCAGACAGATGGCAATCTGATCTCAAATAAACACTGCAGTAAATCCATTCAGTCTAGCCAAACAGCCACCAGCAGCACAACAAGGCCACTGAACCAAAACCTTCACGAGTTACAGTGCAAGAAAGCAACCAAAACATCTGTGTGGCACTCGGAGGTAATGGAAAGACGTTTTGGGGAGCGATCCAAACCGCAGGAGGAAGTTGCATGTCGATGTTCTCCCATACGTGAAAACGCCAGAACGCCTGCCAGGTGTCAGCACCAATCGACGTGAACGCCGGCTGCGGAGCGTGGCTCGATGGCTTCCACATGATCCGCCACGCCCCCCCCCCGAGCTCGCTGCGTGAAAGCGATTCGACACGTCGGAAGGTATGGTAGGAAGGCACCCCCGTGGGCTCACGCTAGCCGCTGACTCTGTGCTTAAACGCCTGTTTGGCCTTCTTTATGTGTGCCTCTGTGCGATAAACTCAGACTGCTGGTCACCTGCTCTCTATTGAATACAACCACCCGGCATTTCCACACGTTATTGCAAACACATGCACTGGTGAGGGGGAAGGTGTTGGGGTTTCAAAGAGTGCAAGATTAAGACTGATGGAGGTGAAAGGAGGAAGACGTCTTGGTGCACAAAAACTATTTTGTGTCACCAGCTAATAGCAACATGTTTCTTGTAGTGCTGACAGCACGGCTCTAACCTTCACATACGTTAGATTAGAAGTAACGTAGGTCGATGTTGAGCTTTAAGCAGAAGTGTAAAAGGGCTGAAAGTATGGCAGGTACTCACAAATACTGTTGTTTAGTCAACAGTACATCATTTTACATCTCATTGAGTTTAAAATCATGCTAATCATGCCTATCATGCTAGATCCAGTCTCATTACATTACACCAGGGTAGCTCAGCATGATTCACAGTTCAAAATAACTATTAGTTCATCTAAATTCTGAAATAAGACATTTTAGCTTGCTTTGCCTTTGGCCATATTTAATATGAACATCTACCGTTCTCAGAGTATAGACACAGAAAATGAAGCAATCTAAAGGTGCATTTATTTCACCACTTTTTAGCTTGAAATGGCAACCTGGGGGTTTGTTATAGGCATTTGCAGTGCAATCAGTTTCCTTTATCAGCGACAGGTGGCGCTTCATCTGACTTACAATAACTGATACAAATGATGTCCAAACCCACAAAATTAACGGTCCAATTCTAATAAACCACAGTGTTTCCTTAATATAAGCTCGATCTCTGACGAAAGGTATGCTGAGATATTTCCCGAATTTGTTGTTAATGAACCAAGGCCACTTTGGCCCTGGACAGCAGACATGTTCAGACAAGCATGAAGCTGAAAACAAATAGGAGCCAAATGAGTGACGTCTGGAACGGGGCATTGTGGATGTTGGCACCACGACACCTGAATTACCTGCATGTCCAAGTTCCTAACATTTGAGCACAAATCCATGGATATACTGTGTGTGTGTGTGTGTGTGTGTGTGTGTCTGCACGGACGCAGACGCTTGCAGAGACGTGCACAGAAAGCGACGACAGAGGGGGGAGGGAGGGTTTAAATCTACATCAGCTGGAGCTTCGACTGAAGAGGTGGAGCGTGTGCGAGAGGAGATTCTTAGTGTTTGTTGATCCTTTCACCACACTGTCGACACTACTGACCTTTCCTCTAAAACAACGCCAGGAAGACTTAAGATAGACTCCATATGACTCCATGAGTACAGTTCTGTTTTATTAGAGTTTATGTTGTGTATTTGTGTTTTGGGCTGCACAGCAAGAAGACAAGACAAATGGGACCACATTAAAACGTTCAACTGTAAGACTTTGGGGCTGCCGGTCTCTTATTCTGCATACACATGTGTAACGAAAACACATAAAACTTCAAATTGTACATATATAAAAAAGTATAAACACTAATACTTCAATTTTCAAACGCAGTGGCGTACTCTTGCATGTTTGTGAAAAGTGGAGCTGCATGATCGTCTTGTGATGGATAATTGTTTTGCAAAGTGGAAAAAAGGATTTAGACTTTAAAACTTATAATCCTACTTAAGTAGCTATGTACAGGTTGTATATACAAATATATTAACCTAAAGTAATTACGCCCATGTGTAATTACATTTCTGAATCATATATGTGATTATTATTGGTCACAGTTACTGATATGTATATCTCTTTAATGCTGCATGACTGTAGTTGATGATTGAAGAGGCATAGAAAGAAAAGCGACTGGACTTCGTTAAGTTTCTTGAAGACGTTTCACGTCTCATCCGAGAAGCTGGACTCTAAACTAAACAACGTATTTTATGTTAACATTAACATGGTGGTTAATGCCAATAAAATGTTACATGATGTTACTGTAATAATAAGAATAAATACTGCTGTTAACCATTGTTTAGCACTTAATGCTGTCCTCATACCCAAACAGTGTGCTGACTGACAGTCATTTGAAACCAACAAGCTGGCCTCGACACAAGACCCATGCAGCTTAAATATACCACTCCAATAAAATGGAGACAAATTGTATACCTTAACCTAAAAATGGCAACAAACTGTACGCGTTTCCTAAAACAAAAGACAAATTGAGTAAAGGCAGAGCAGCGCAGCTTTTACTGCTTTATTTCTTAAAAACATATGGAGAGTGCCATTAATGCGAGACCGCATCATGAAAATGGATGGAATAGAAAAAGGTTTCTATGCCCACTTGCCCGTGTCTGTATTACGAGACCAGACAGAGGGTATTTCAAATAAACACAGGATGCCACAGAAATGTACACTTTCCTCTCGAGGACCAGGGGCCAGGATTGGATCTGCACACCTAAACACTATATTCATTATGCGTTGGCCTCATAAAGTGATTACATTAGAGCTCGATGATTGGGACGAATACGCTGCCAGGGAGAAGTTTCCAAACAGAAACGGTCACTCTTAATGGATGGCTCACCCGGTCTCTCTATTTTATCACTTTCAAACACCTCATTTTATTGTCAGTGTTGTTCTTTTACAAAAACTGCCTCTTTCCATCGCTCTCCCTCTCCATTTACAAAGTGCAGCGTGAGCTAGCGAGCAGCATGACGTTTACCCAGATGACACATGGTGAGAAGTCAGAAAATTAAAAAAAATGACCCCGTGGATTTACTTATGTTAGCTCATGTTAATCTGCGATGTTTGGAGTGTTCCAACGATTATTTCGTGATGAAGTGCTGCAATTTATTTTTTGGGCCCAAAAGATTTCCATCAAGTTGTCTACTTGTGTTCAGCTTTCATACATCTGGACAACTTTCAGCAGTAAATGAGCAGTAGATGCTTACTCTATTTTTCTCAGCAATCCCTCCAATGTTTAGCTTTACTTTTACTTTTGGCAGTAACACGGTACAGTCAGTAAAGACAGTCATTTCGTTTTATGGAAATTTGGTTTTTCGTTATTTTATATTTCTGACATATACGGCATTCTGTCAATTGATTGACGTGTGCGCTATATAAATGTTCAAAGGCTGCCAACACTGCTTTGGAGCTATTCTTTAAAGTGTCTTCATATACTTGAAAATATGCAATTGACTGCAACACATGAAATAATTAACTGAATCAAATTATGGACAAATTACAGTACAGGGTCGTTCATTTTTTCTTCCTCCTTTGTTGTTTCAAGGTTACTAAAGATAAGCAGAACTCAGTGTTAAAGGATAGGGAAGATAAAATTCTCCCATGCAGAACTATTATTGCCTTGATGTTCTTGAGGTGCCATCTAATTGAAGTTGTAGCGAAAAAAAAACTAAGAATAAAAGCTTAATTGACTTTTCTCAATCTACAATTTTATTGTACATGTATATTGAGAGCTATTTTATTCTTTTCTATTCTAAAAAGTAAATCTGAGCTTATTTTTACTGCAGTTCTTTGTGGCTTTGTGTTCTTGAATACTTGTGTGATTGCAGCTACTTCCACGGATTCCAGTTTGAAAGCCTAACATGACTAAAACATAACTTTCAGCTTTTAAACATTAGGGCTCAGGATTGGTGTGCAGATCAACGTTAGTAAAGACGTCTATCTTTGAATTATTGTAGTGTTATCAACATTAGCACTATATAAAAACCTCAGACAGAACAAAGACAAATATTAATAAAGTCATGAGGATGTAAATGTCATTCTGAGAGATACTGAAATATTTAGAATTTAGAAATGCATTCATCAATACAAATTATAAATATGTTGATAGAACCATAAACATTGCGAGCGACTACAGAGTGGTGTGAGAAAGTGTTTGCGCCCGTCCTGATTTCTATTTGGTTTTTTTTGTGTGTGTTGTTGGCAATCACAAAATAGGCCCATCCTTTTTCTCTCAAATGGGAAGTAGACTTTACAGAATCAGCATGATGCTGATTCTGTAAAGCATGAAGCCAGGGAGTGCAACACATTATGCTCATGATCTATGGGTCATAACAAAGGCCTGTAAGTTTTACCATGCAGGGTTTGAAATAGTGTAAATGCCACAGTGGATTTGCATTTTGGTGAGCTACACTGAATGTACTCATAACCCATCTTTTATTTGTTACCTATGAAAAGTCTTCTGAACAAAAATAATGACGCTTTTTTATTTTTAGGACTAACATAAACCACATTAATCTGCCCCGTGTCCTACTCTAACGAGACAACCTAACAGCAGAAACACACACAAATTCACACAATTCACGTCAGATCACACACAATCTGAAAACGTGTCACTTCTAAGTTCTACTGAAGCCCCCTTCCCCCCTACACCCCCCCAGCCTATATGCACATACACACACCCGCTACACCACAAACACAGAGCTGTTTGACTATCAGCCATGGCGACTATAAAGAGCTTGTTGTGTGGAGGTTAGTGATGGAGACGGGTGGGGGTTCTGGCCTGACGCTTGCTCTGACAGCTCCTTTGTTTTTTCCTTGACTTCTATCAATCTCGTGATAAGAGAGACAAAGAGAGCTGGAAGAAAAGACAGAAAGAAGGGAGCAAAGCCGCAAAAGAAATAATATGAGAACAGATTAAGAGAACATGCATGAAGTTATCTTTGCAGCATACATTACATCTTCTGATCGACTGTTACTCTCTGCAGCGCCCTACCAAACATTTTCTGTAAGTGTAGGGGGCAATCTTGTGTCGTCACGACAACCATTCATCTTGCCTTACTGGCAAAAAGTGTAAATACAAGAGCAGAGTGAATGGTGTGCAGCTGGGACTCTGTTGAAGCACAGTGCCATCCCGCAGCTGGGATATAAGGCCATCTTTGTCTGCCACAGGTGTCCGCCTGATAAAAATGCATGGACGGCTGTGCTCACACATGCATGCACGGCGCACAGTTTATGACACAAAGCCCACCACATACATCGGACCTACTTTTTGTGTCCTGAGTTACAGATGCTCTCAAGGCATGGAAGAAAAATGTGTGTGGGAAGCAGATAGAGATTTGATTGTATACAGATAAAAGATTACGGGGGGGGGTTGCGCCATGCTAAATTTGTGCCAAATTCCATTTTACATTTTGTGGAGAAGATAAGAAAATTCCATAAAAGTAGAGCAGGAAAGAAAAAAAGATGCTGACTCAGCCATTCCATATCCCACCACAAAAGCGAGAAGGGGGTTCCAGAGAAAAAAAAATGTTTGCTGAAAAACTTTTTTGGCTTCCCTGTTTGTGCTCTGCGGTCTCCAAATCAAGCGCCGTTTTCGTTTTTTCACGAGTCGTGTGCCAGACCTGTCGCCACCCATGGCCTTGAATGGCTTCTTTCATAGGCCAAGCGAGCTGACCAGCGAGGCTTCTCTGTTGAATCTGACTCTTCTCTGATGATGATTTTTTTTATCACCTTGCATGTAATGCATAAAAATTTCTAATTTAAGCTTTGCAGTTCTTTTCTACACTATTCTACTCTTTTTTGCTGCAGACTTTTATCCCTTTCCCACCACCCCACTTGAGATGCTTCTTCCTACCCAGCATTAGAAAAATCTCAGGTTCGGACCTTCATTTATGGTCCTTGGTCCGCAGCCAGGGCTGAAAAGGGTGTAGCATCCCTTTCCTCAGACAGGTTTGAATTTCAAATGGATGCCAGCATGGCCCTGCTGCAAGGTGGGACCACAAGTCGGACCACCAGGGCCCCGGCTAAAAGCCTCGTCTGTTTACTGAAGGAGGTCGGTGTGTGTGCGTACCGTGGGTGGTGCCGCCACTACTTGAGTTTATATTTAATTTGGTTTTTGATGCAGAATGCTATTTCGATCAGGAATGACGAGGACTAACGACGGGTGCTCTCTTCCTCGAGTTTTTTCCACGGCACCCCAGGGTGACACGCGAAGCCCGAGCGTCAGCGGCTTGCGGTGGGAACCGAAAAAACGTTGCGCGAGAGCAGCAAACAGGTAGAGTTTTTGTTTGGTCACGGGAGTCGGGAGTGGGGGAGGTTGCTTCTCCTCCTAGGTGGCCTGGAAAATGGAAGCGGAATGGTCAGTTGATTTGTTGTCTCAGAAGTTTGTTGAAGTTTGCTGAAGGTGGAAGCAGAGTTATTGCAAATTTTTCATCGGGAAACACCAGTAATTGCCACGGTCCCCGCTGCCAAAGCCGACCACGGTTTCTTCAGATGCAAGGCTGGTGTAAATACATCGTCTTTGGAGTCCATAATTATGCTAAGTGTAAATCTCTGAAACCACAGTGTCTCCAAGGGCAGCAGTCAAACCTGGGCTTGAACCAGTGATGCACCAAGAAAGGGCAAGCAGCAGCTGAGCTAAATAGACCACATTCACTCGGGTCGCCCTCCAGACACTTTTCCCAACATACATGTCACCACGCTTCTCTTCCTCTCCACCCATATCCAGTCCTGCCTTCTTCCTTTCACATTCTGCAAACAAGGCTATGGCTGTCCAACACATGAGACTGCAGTCCTGCTGTTGCTGGGGAAGTCAAGAACCTACCAACTATATCCATACATGTCTACCTCCTCGCCAGGCCAGGAAGAGTCACAGACCATTTAACTCATGTATTAATGACCAACAAGAGCCCGCTGCCTCTAAACTACAGTGTACAGTATATGAACCCATGAGAGTATATACAGACAGAGGCTGGGGAGAAAAGTGCAAAGGGCAAAGTGCCAAGACAAAAAGAAATGAGGTATGGGAAGCTGGAAGCAGAAAGAAAACAAGGCGGCAAAAACAGAAAAGAGCAGATAACAACAGAACAATGTGAAAAGGCAAGTTCAGCGCTGAGAGTGTAGTATAGTGAGTCAACCAAATAAACAGAAATTACTTTCAGCAGGGATGTGGGGTGCAAATCTGACGAGAAACAGGAAGAAAAAGGACGGTGAAAGATGTTTTGTCATCTTTTACGGATTGCAAAATCTGCTCTGCGCATCAGAATGGAGGTTTTTGGCAGTCGCTGTGTAATTCACTTTGGCCTAGACACCGATCAGCAAAACCCTGGTAACTGGCTGTTGCTAGGGAAAAGGTTGTATTCCAGTTGGGGAGTGGTTGCTGGACGTTGGTGCCAGGCACGAGCGTGAAATTGGTTGCAAAGTTCTATACAGTCCACTGAAAACCTCGATGCAATTTCTTTGGTTGTTAGCAAATTGGTTCAGT
>VOQK01000636.1:0-22134 GCA_015052645.1 Benitochromis conjunctus | reverse complement strand
GACATGCTCTGCATGCTCATATTTTGATATGGGAGTATTCCTAATGCCTTTTTACTATCCTTTGGTTGGTTAATTGTGTGGGATGGCCTTTTCATTCCTGATGTCCAGTCCTTTTGTGTCCATTTGTCACCATAATGTACTGAATAACAGCCGTTTTTTTTGTTGTCTTAAATGCTTTATTGATTTAATTGATTTTTGTTGATTTCTTTGAATCGAGTTTGTGTCTCTGAATCAACAACTTTCCTTCAAGCTTAAGATGAGTATAGCTTTTTCTAGCTCTACAGTTAACAAGGCCAATGTGTACTTCTACACAGTCGGAGAAGAAAGTTTGTGAGTGAGTCAGCATTTTTTCTTTTCTTTTCTTTTCAAGCACATAATGTATTCTCCTCGGAGCAGGCACTGTTCCTCTGTACGGGCAGAAAAAAATAGATGGGTAACTTCCTCACTTGTCTCTTTTCTGTCTTTCTCATCACAGTTAGAAATCCCAAACCTTACTCATGCAACACCTTACACCCAAATGAGAGTCATGATTCTGCTTCTTCTCCGTTTGTGCCCAAAGCTGTCTACAAAAGAATTACCGATAACCCCTCCTCTCTTTGGTCGTACCCAAGCAGGTCAAGGTTACAGTGGACACACATACTGGGCTATTTTTCTTCTTAAAGTGGTACTGGTGTGTTATTGCTTTTATTGTGTGGTTCTTATGGATTGTAGCTGTAGTTCTACTCTATATTCCTACACTTTACATTTGGCGTTGGGCGAGGAGTAACATTTCTGGTTTAACCACGAATATGAGCTGAGATATAACAAACCTCTGGTTCACGGCATCCCATTATCATACATCTTTGGAGATAATTGAAAAAGATGCATTGATTTTTTTATTTTTCCTTCTTGCAGCGCGCAGCCTTGCATTGAGTCCATGGGAGAGCAGTATAGTCGACCGGCTGATGACACCAACGCTTTCTTTCCTCGCCCGGAGCCGCAGTGCTGCTAGTGTCCTCACGAATGGAAAAGACGGTCGTAAGTTTTCTTTGGAAAAAAAAAAAGCCTCAAATTAGTTTTATGTTGCCCTCAGTGTGAATACAGTGAATACTATCAGTATATAAATGTTGTCAAAGTTTAATTATTTGTTGCTCTGTTCTTTAGACTCTCCTCTCTGCCCTCGTTCAGCCTCAGCAAGTCCGTTGACCCTGTGCGCCCATCAGCCGCACCACCGCTGCTCTGACCGCTGGAGAGTGACGTCCAGCTCACCGGATATCACCCAGCGTCAACGCAGGCGGAGCTCCACACCTGTAAGTCTGCATAATTACCTATACATGACATTATTATATAATCTATATGCCATTCCAATATCTGTTTCTTTTTGCTTTGCATGTTGATATTTTTCCATCCTTCTTATACAGATGGATAAAAACAAGAAGGAGAAGAAAGACAAAGAAAGGGAGAATGAAATGGAAAAAAGTGCCATCACTAAAGAAAAAGTGCTGAAGAAGAGACAGTCTCTACCCAGTATGAGACACCGACCTGATCCAAGGTAACAGATTTAATATTGGCTTCAATATTTCCCCACTATCAGTACTGCGAGTTATATATATTTTATGGCTGCAATGCAACATTTTTATTCCATTTAGTTACAAAATGCCAAAAGAATATCAACGCGTTTTGAGTCGAACAGAGAAATGTAAGCTTTTTCACACATTTTCACAAGCTCTTCACATTTTAGTCAGCTACAGTATATCAGCTCACAGATCAATCTCCGGTCAGTAAATCTAATCACTTCAGACCAGGATGATATCACAGTAAAGCTAATCGGTGTTATCAATCACTTATGGTGAAGAATAATCCAGTGTAATTACAAAAACCAAAGACAAAATGAAGCTAACAATAAAGACTGAACAGACTGTATAGCAGGGGTCTCCAACTCCAGGCCTCGAGGGCTGGCGTCCTGCAGGTTTTAGATAACACCCTGGGTCAGCACACCTGAATCAAAGGATTAGTTCATTAGCAGGCCTCTGGAGAACTGCAAGACATGTTGAGGAGGTCGTTTAACCATTTAAATCAGCTGTGGTGGATCAAGGACACATCTAAAACCTGCAGGACACTGGGCCTCGAGGCCTGGAGTTGGAGACCCCTGCTGTATAGCATACCTATATAGAAATCAGTGAGGGGATAGCATATGTGTCACATAACTTATTTATGGGATACAGTTGTCTTGGATAGTCAACACATCAGTAATAATCCCAAGTTAAGCATATTTGGTGGCCAATTTCATATATTTGGATGAAAATATTCACTTTATATACTACTATAATATTTACTGGTGACCTTTCCTTCATGTCTTATTTTGAAAGCTCAATTGTCGCGAACCAGCTAATCCAGGCCCTGGACCATGAAGTGCATGCGTGGAAGTATCCACATTTGGCACATGTAAACCAAAATAAATCACAGAAGCCTGGGTTCAACACTAAACAGTTCCAATAAATGCCTGGCCTCTGGGAAACCTAGCAAAAAGCTGCAACCCCCATGTAAAGTCAAAATGTTAAAGCTACCATCTTAGTCTAAGGTTTACATTATTCCATAACCTTAGAACCAGTTAAGAAATCTAAAGTATAATAACGCACCCTTTTACTTTTTTAAATACACAGCAACAAAAACTGCATTGTAAACCAGATTAACCTTGGATGCACCTGACCTGCAGCCTGTTTCTGATCAGTGTTGTTTGGGTCTGTGTTGCAAGAACTTCATATTTCATGCATTGCTTGAGTATACGCATTGAGTGAATGCCCAAGAATTTACCCTCTAATCCCCCGGTCCCAGAATAAATGGCATCCACGACAGAAGGGATAGAAAAGAATAAAAAACAATCAATTTCTTTTGACTCAAGAAAAAGGCAGCAAAGAGCTTGGCAGAGCAGTCAGCGCCAGAGGCTGAAGAAGGGAAAAATCCTCAGTATAATGGATGTTGCTCCTCCGAGTGCTGCATTGCTGGGATGCTAACTGATAATGCACTATAAGGGATGATGCAATGTTTGAGTGCTTTGCTGAGAACGTGTGCTGATGTCAGAATTTCTTAAGGACGTGCCATTTTAAGCATTTCAGGCCAAGTCTAAATAAATAATGTGGCATGAGAGAATAATGCTGAGAATTGTTGACACAATTTTCCATCCTTCGGCTTTTGTTTTTATTTTTTTCCAGTCCTAGTCCTTTATCAAGACAACGGCCAGCGTCCCCTGCCACACCCAAGGGCAGAACTGCTTCTCCCAGCCCTGCCGCCTCCCCCAAGCCTCCATCAGCACGCGGAAGCCCGTCAACCCCGAAGGCCCGGCCCAAAAGAGCCAGGACCCCTGCCAGGATAGACCACCGGACCTCTTCACCTGCCCCTCTTGAGAGAGTGAGACAGCCCCATAGGCCAGCCACCCCAGAAGAGAAAAAGAGTGAGTACAAAAAAGAGTGATAATCATGTCCTCACCAGACTGGACTATAATTAATTTCAAATCAAAGACTTCAAATTAATAATCCTTCCTTTATGTATAGTGTAGATGAATCAGTTATCTGTGGTACGGTGGTTAGCACTGTTGCCTCACATTAAGAAGGTTCTGTGTTCAAATCCACCATCTGGCCTTTCTTTGTGGGGTTTCTCCCACAATCCTAAGACATGCAGTTAGTGAAGTTAGGTTAGTTCTGGATGGTTGTCTCTGTCTCTCTGTGTTAGCCTGTGACAGACTGGGGACACAGTACATCTTGATTATGGACAGCATCTCTCTTTGGAGTTGCGCTCTGTTTTTATTGTGTTCCCAAAGAGATCCCCCCCGTCTGTGACTAAAGAGAAAAACACATCCAGGGAAAGTGACTTTATTTCTGCTAAGAAACAGTGGTCAAAGATTACCATCAAGCGTAATTAGTCATGGAGATAAAAGGCGCACACTGAATGAGCCACACAGAGAGGTCTGGGTCTTCTCACACACAAAGCTAAGAGGCTGTGCTAATCAGTCTTAACTATATAATTACTGCATTTGTAGGGTCAATGGCTATGGTAATAATTAATAGGCATATCTGTACAAAAGCAAATACATCTTGTTTCTGTGACTCGCCTCTTACAATACTGTTATTTGTTTTTCTCCTGCCATTGTAGTATCCTCAGCTACTGCCAGCGCATCAGGCACACCGGCCACAACCAGCGCCATTTCCTCCTCGCCTGAGCCAGCCCATTCCTCTCCCTCTGTCCGTGCAATGTCACCTGCACCCTCTCCATCCGCCAAGCCCATGGCAGGCACGAATGACCCAGAGGAGGCGGCTCGTATTCTGGCAGAGAAACGCCGACAGGCCCGAGAGCAGAGGGAGAGGGAAGAGCAGGAACGCCGCGAACAGGAAGAGAAAGAGAGGTCAGCTGGTTTTGAAAATGCATGCAAAGACAAAACTGTGACTATGCAACTCCTGTAAGCTGTGGGAATGTTTTTAGCCATGTAAAATTCTCCTTTTCTTGTCAGCTATGTTAAAACCTGCACAAAGGGTTATAAGTGGGAATAATTATTAACAACACTTGGGCAAAAACAATATTTTGCATACATATATTATGCATATATTGCATGTATTATCATTGTGGGGGGAGAAGCTGTAGATATGGAGTAGCAGTTGTTTATGCAGCAGAATAAACCCACTCTGGAGCTATTTTCTGGGCAAATTCTGTGTAAATGGTTACATGTAAGAGAAATCATGAAGGGCTGAATGGATTATCCACACACATTCAAGATGAATGAGTCTTCACTCTGCATTATCTCCAGATGTGTAACCAGGAATTTTGATTTTGACCACAGCAAGTAACTATTTACTCCCTGGAAACTGATGTGATCTTTTGTTGGCACTCTTATTTCCAATTGTTTCCTTTCTCGTTCCCATTGCTTACACTAAGAGTAAATGCAATCGCTTCCATTTTAAACTGTTTATAACGTTCAGAGCATTTGGCAGATGACTTTGTTGATAAAATGTCTTTGAAAAAGAGGCTTTAATCCCAAAAGACCTTTATGGTGAAATTAAAAAAAATAATCTTATCTTAACCTTGATATCCAAACACTCCAGGATCCTGAGAGAGGAACGCTTAGTGAAGGAAGCAGAGGAGAGACAACGCAGGGAGGAGGAGGCACGAGCCATGGCTGAGGAGCAGAGGAAGCGGGATGAAGCGAAGAGGCTGCAAGAGGAGAAGGAAGCCCAGGAAAAAGCCAAAGCTGAGCAGGAGGAGAACTTACGGCTGCAGAAACAGGTATGCTGTCAATGTGCCCCTGGTTTCCAGAAGGGAATCAAGTATATGTGAAGGAGGAGTCTTGTAGTCGCTCATCAGGTCTGGTTAGTCAGACGAGACTAGCTGACAACTCACTGTATAGCTACATCATTCCACTTTTCCCACCATGCCAAAAACATACACGGAAAACAATGAGGCCTTTTCCTGTGCTGCTAACACTGACCTTGTCTGATATCAGGTTCATCCTACAAACCCAGTCACTTATTTTGGGATGTTGTTGTCTTTTAAAGGTAAATATTAATCCGATCTGGTGAACATGGAGCCACAGTGGCTCCGTTCAGTCTGCCAGATAAGCTGCCCGAGCAGTATTGATTCTTCTTGTGTTTGCAGAAGATGACAATGAAGCTTGATAAGCAGAAAGCAGATTCCTGATTAAACAGAGAATGTGGCCATTCATTGGAGTCATGATTAATTGTGTCACTGCTGTATCTATGTACGTTGCTATCAAATCTCAGGGTGCTTTGTCGCCCCCGTGTGGTTTGTCACGGAAGTGGCATTTGTTGTTAAACACGATTCAGTAGAATTATGCAAAGACTTAAGTGTTGTCTTTCACTTTGAATCGCCCCCACGAAGCTGTAAATGTTGAAAATAGATCCTTTTGGCTCAACGGTACCGAAAAATATCCCTTTTGTGGTTGTAGACAATAATTGCAGGGAGCAAACCACACCCTTGTTACGTAAAAGGCATGTTATTTTGGCTGACGTTTTTTTCCCCCCTTCTGCTGCCATTAAAGTTGTGGTTGGATTCTTGCTTGTGTGTGTTTCAGAAAGAGGAGGCTGAAGCTAGAGCTCGGGAGGAGGCGGAGAAGCAGCGCCTGGAGAGGGAGAAACACTTCCAGAAGGAGGAGCAGGAGAGGCTGGAGAGGAAAAAGGTAGGGCCATACATCTGTCCTGCCAATGTTGTTTCTTTCAGCCAAGTAACTAAATTCCAAAAAGGAAATGGATATTTATGGATTGTAAAGGATCGTAAATGCAAAAATATCCTAGCTTGGATTTTTTGGGGAATTTTATTTTTTTAAAGTCCAAAGCAAATCAAAGTTGTTGTTTTTTTCTAACTGGCCTGCAGTGCCGTTTATCTATTTTTGTTGGGAGCTGGACTGTGTAGTAGATTTTAAAACTCCGCCTTCTTTTGAATATAACAGAACCAACTGACACTCGTGCTTGGCCCTCAATATGTGTAATACATGTGAGAAACTCAGAAGCGATTGTCTCTTTACAGAAATCATGACAAAGTAGCTAATAAATAAAGAAATCAACTTGTGAGCAGTTTCTCGTAGCTCCACTGAGACTGCAACATATCAATCTGCAGATGAAAGTGTCCATCTGCCTATGATAAGAGGCTCATGCTAGTGACAGCAAGACCAGATGAAAACATTAAGGTTGTCCACGCTCAGCTGTGCTGCATGTTTGGTTTCCTTCCAAATGCAGACAATGAAAAGAAAGTAGTTCCTGCATTAAATTGCTCACAACAATGTTTGTTTACAGTCATTATTTCTCAAAGGAGACACTGCAACTGAGCACTTTAAAAACCTTGGGGCATGTGCCATCGTTTTCATTTATATTGATGACAAGGCATGACAATCTGAATGGATCAGTAGCATTACATGTAAGTACATTCGATTTGGAGTTGACGGTTTACAAAAGCTCTCCTCCCCCCAGTGGTGGTATGTTCCAAGATACAGTCATCCTGTGGTCTGCCCTTTTTACATGACAAACGCAGGCTTGAAAGTTGAGTCCCTGAAACAAGATGAATGATGTTTTTGGCTTATCCTGGATCGGCTGTCTGCATGCCATGATTTAATAGGGCTTACAATGTGAATGAGCATGCGTGCATGTACACATGAGAAAGGATCCACACACAGATGACTGTGTGTGGTGAATATTCAAGTATATCACACACATAAGATCGTGCCTCTGCAGGCTAGCTAAACCTTTCTTTCCCTCTCCTCATCTTCTCTCCATGTGTGAAAGGCTCTTATCTAGGCGTGCCAGGCCTAGCTCCGCCAGCTGAAGTCTTGCTGTTGGCAGGAATTAGCCCGCGAGAACAGCATGTCCTCTGCCCCAAAGCCTTGCACCGCAGTCGCACGACACAAAACTCCTTTAACAATCCTCTACCAAACCTGACTGATGCAGTCTTATTACCTCAGCACAGGTGTTTATAGGTATTCTAAGCAGCACAACAACTCTTTACTCCTTAAACAGACATTTTGCTGCCAAACTAGATACCAAAGCTGTGAGCGTGCGAGCACTCCATATATGATCTTGGATCTTAAAAATGCCTAACTTTTATGAGTGGCAGCTGCAGCTATGATCTAGCTGTCCCAGGCTAGCTGTGTCCTCAAATAAAATTAGCATCTTGTTCAAACCTCTGTGCATACAAATTAGCCACGCAGAGTTCTCTGTATCACGCTATAGCACACGCTCACCCTTTCTGTACTTCCTGTTGTTCTCTGTTTAACCATCACACACTATTGTTCCAGATCAGTACACAAACAGGGTTTTACCCTTATTAGTCTAGCCCACCACAAAATGTGCTCCAGTTTATTTTGAGCATAATAACCTCACTGCTCTAAAGAACTAATGAAAAGTGAAAGGTGAACCCTTAGCTTCTATCTAAACAATTCGACAAGGTGTGTGGTCTAGTCGAGCAGAGTAAGCCTAGCCAAATTTTTCATCAAGTCAAACCAAATATTTTTTATACATGCTGCATGAAGCACATGCTTTACTGGTAATATGATATAACACAACTGCCCGTATCATTTTAAGCATTGTTGTCCACCAGTGCACAGAAAGTGTACATCTGCTTGTTAGCATTTGGTTCCATGTGGGGTCTTATCTGTTTTATTCCTTTAGTTATTTATTTTTTTCTTCCTTTTTCAGCGACTGGAGGAGATCATGAAGAGGACACGGAAGACAGATGGAAGTGACAAGGTACATTTAAAAGAAATATATACTTTTTTTTTTCCAAATTGAAAAAAATACAACTTAGCTTTGCTGTAAAAGTGACTGAAATTCTTTCCCGCTTTCATAGAAAGAGACAAAGTCCTCCCCACTCGCGCATGTCAATGACAAACAGGCAGAGAGTAGCAAAGGTAAGCCAAACAACAGTCTGAACTTCCCCTCAGCCTTTTACAAAACATCCCAGAGTGAAATCATTACCCACTGCTAGCCTTTAATCTGCTTGAATTACAAAGGATAATTGGCTGAACGCATTAATGGGAGACGAGTTATCTAGGAAGGGATTTAAAACAAAGTGGATGTCTTCTGGCCAGCTGGTTTTCAGAATACTCTTAGACTTTTATTGCTTCAGTTAAACTCAAAGAACTACATTTTGGTAGATTCTTACTCACACTATTTCACATGAAATAATTCTACCTATAAAATACTTTTCACTGATGTACACCCTAAATATCAGTCTACTTCTTTTACCTCTTCCATAGCTTGCACAAAACGAAGCACAGATATGTCATATGCTTGTTATCAGGTCCCTTGTGAGTAAGATTCAGAGGGATGCACTTTTAAAAGGCCTATTATATATTTCCCCTCATATCCTGTACAGCTGGACTTGCTCTTTGCAGAATAGGACCCATGTGGCCTTAGTTTGTTGTCCAATCCCTCGGACTGAGGAGAATTGAGTGGAAGAGTCTGCTCATGGCAACAGCCTGCAGCGGTCTGCATTCATTAGAGAGACTTTGAATAAAACAGTGATACATGTGTTGCTGCAAAGTTTTCAAACATAAACGACCCTCTCCCTACTTAAGAATAATTATTTCATCAATACTGAAATTTTAACATCAGACGTTATAAATGAGTAAGATGGAAATGCCGTTTGTTTCAAATTTCCCATTGCAAGGAGACACTAACGAGCCATTAAGTGGATTGAGACCTGGCAGAAATGCCTTTTAGTTGCCATGTGAGTGTGATTCATTCATTCATTCATTTTACGATATTCATGTGGTCAGAAAACTGGACGCCTGTACCACAACGTTAGAGCCCAAATGTTTAAATGGCCATTCGACTATGACGACTAGAGTTTAGCATTTTATTGTGAAACTTTTGAAAAGGATACACATCGGGGGGTTGGGTACCCACTCGGGAGGTGTTTCTGCACAGCTACTCTGAAGTTAGCAGCTGGTGTGCAATGTAAAAAGAAAATAAAAATGTCTTTTATTTACTTAACATTATGTTCTAGCCTATTTATTTTCTCTACATTGCTTTACAGTGTTTTGGATAAATAAGCAGCAAATTGAGAATTGCTAGCAAAATGCAGTATTCTCTAGAGAGTCAAAATCATGTTTTATTTCTTGACGTGCATGTAGGCTAGATAAAGCTTAGTCTTCACTGTTAGAACCAAATACAGAAAAAAGATCTAACAGTTATTTTTTTCAGTGCTAATGTTTATGTATTATAATGGTGGTTTCAGCTGCAGCGTGCATGTGTTTAATCAAACGCAGTACACCTTTGTTAATCAAATATCCTCTTATACCAGGAAAGTACCCGCTCAGTAATAGCAGCTAAGAAGACGATAAAAAATAACTACTAACAGATACACTAGTCTCCAGTTACTGCGGTGTAGACACAGAAAAAATGTGGGTACCATCACCAACAGTTAGAAGAACAATGAAAAGCAAAAGAGAATCCCCAAAAGTGGTGATTGTCCCTAAGCGAGTGAAAACATGATGCCTGTGTGTGTGTTGAGGCTAGCCTGACACATCTTAAGGTTAACGCACGGTGTGAGGTAGGATGCTTTATCTCTGTGGTCACACTTAATGACTGTATTACTTTGTTCTCTCTAGCATCTGCTGACTACCAGCCAACGCCTGAGGTCAGCATGCCCAACAACAAAACAGAAAACGGACAGGCCAGTGTCAAGGAAAGGTAAAACTGCTTCTAAGCTTCTTTCGTTTCTTCTTTGTGTGCGCATTGATGCAAGACCACCATGAACAGCATCAAGCTTGTGCCAGGAGACCAAGCTGGGAGTTGACAACGAATCAAATCAGCAGGAGGTTCACATTGTTGCAAACCTCAAGAGAAAACACAAGGAGCCCCGTGATTCTGGCCAACAGTAAACAGTTATAACAGTGGGAGAATGATTTGGTATTTAAAAATGTTTACTCTTTGCATTTGATCATGCTTCTTGGGGCCATTTAAAAAAAGAATCCTCCTATTGTGGTGGGATGACTCATTTATTTTATGAGTCATTCGGACCCATCCTGACTAGAACCATACCATGATTTATGTCTTCCTGTCCAACAGCATCTCAATCCAAGTTGTTAATGGGGTCCAGGCTACGAAGCATGAAAACGGTCTTTCGGCTACAGAAGACACTGTCCACTTGGAAGACATCATCCATCTCACAAATCACGGCAACTCCACTAACGGAGCCCTGGACAAGTCTGAGACCAGCATGCCCACAGAGCCCATCCTCTCTTTTGAAAGTGAGGAGTCATTCATGAAAAAGGCAGGACCCATGAAGCCTCAGCATGCTGCAGGTACGGAACCACAAACCGCTTTAGTATACACAAGTGACAACAGTGCAAACACTTGTAAAACCGACATGGAAAATACAATTTACTTAAAGCAATCTGGAATTATTCATAAAAATATAAATAGAATAGACGACATGACGCAGGGAAAAAGCTACAATAACAATCATTGACCGCAGTTGAAATGAGATATCCATGGAGTGTTTTCCACAACTGGCTGACCTGTACTGAAAAGGTCTGGCTGTGCACTCCTCTCCTCCTAGTTAACTTTTTCCCCGTTCAGACTGGAAGTCAGGATTGTAGAATTAAAGATGAGGTTTTATCGACAGAGGAAAAAACTAAATCTATATATATCTCTAATGAAAATGGTGCAGATACAGGAATGGTTCATCTGCATTGACCTAGTTCCCATCAGCCAATTTAAAAACTGCTGTACAAGGTACCATAAATGGGGTTATTGTCCTTGGCATGGAGCAAGAGAACCTGAATGTGTACTTAATATAAGGTGCAAGTCATCACCCCTGTGAAAGCGAGTACCCCCTGAGGAGAGGAAGGTGTGGCACGTAGAGAATACCTACACTCACAAGGGGGGTGGAGATGGGATATAAAAGAAATAGTGTTGGGAAGGGTGCTGAGAAGGAGGGTATCTTTATACTGTTGACAGCTTTTATTCAAAGTGTCTCACTGACTTGGACCTGGACCCAGTGAGGAATTCCACGAATGACAGAGGTGATGAGACCCTATCCACAAGTGCTTCACTGCCAGGGGTTAGAAACCGGACTCTGGAGTAATTAAGCTCCATATGACTCCTCATTCATCCTCTTCCCAGTAGCAACGTCAGCAGCACCCTGTCCTCCTCCGTTCCTGCTAGATCCTAACTTTCACCTGTTATCCTGAAAGCAAGCCAGCAATCATAAATACTATGTAAACCAAAAAGAAGCAGATTACCTCTGCTTGACCCCTACTTTAACAAATATTTCACCATCTTTATTTAACTACTGCATACTTCTGTTAAGTGTGTAATTAAAAAGGGGGAACATTCTCACTTCTTATATGCACTCTTGTAAATCTGGATATGCGAGATGACTTTTAGTATGTCAGACTGATTTAATTTTACACAGCAATTTCTCAGGAGACCGGTTTATTTTGAGGCATGCTTCCAGGGATTATTTGAACGTTCATACTTGTTGAGGATGTGGCCCTCATTGGTCCCACATGTGGCATTGTCAGTCAGATTGAGTTTTTATATGTTAGCTGCTGTTAACGGTGACATTCCTTTCTCATTTCTTTGGAGTCATGCGACCTTTCCGTTTGCTAAAGACGACAGTAAAGGTTTATGGGCCTTCCAACTGCAACATGTTTTGGATCCTTTTGCATTTAGTATTGTCACCAGGTTGGAGGTTTACAGAACTTGCCATTACGCACTTCGACGAGGCTAAACTTTTTGTTTATTTTGTCTGTTAGCATGTTCATTAAGCTTGTATGGCCGCTGCTCCGTCTGGCCTTTAACACTTTGCTCTCTGCCTCATTCACAGAGGTCCTGTGACATTGTCCAGTGCTGAAGTGCTTGTTGCCTTAGGCCGCAGACCTTTCCTAGTCCTGCCAAAGCTCGCATTGCGAGTCCTCCGACCTGTGCCAATCGACAACCTTCGTCTGAGCTCCAAAAAGCAAGCATACTTCCCTCCGAAGACAAAGTGGGTCACAGAAGAAGACGACAAAGCAACTGACAGAACAGGCTGAAAGGTGTTGCCGCACACAGCACCGTTGCGACAGTGTTATTGTTCATCAAACTCTTTACAGCACCGATTCCATGCACCTTGTTACTCAACAGTATCATCCTTTGTACATTATAGTACAGCTGAGTAATTATTACAATATACTGAAAAAGAACTGTTTTCTTTGCTCTTTAGTTATTTAACTAAAAGAAAAAAAATTAAGACCGGGTACAACTTTGTGTATAATGTAAATGAACTTTGCGTGTCGGTAAAAGGAGGGTTGGATCAGCGGATTAAAGCTGTTTGAAAGGGAGTCATTTTATGCTACTCTATCATGAGTAGATATGAATAAAACCCAGATACTGTACATCCTGGTTTGTACAAAGCTACCTGTACCGGATTTTGAAAAAAGGTAAAGTGAGAAATCAGAAGATCTGAAATTAAACGTCACAAAGAATGGCTTGTTACTTTGTGTAAACATACTGTTGGTTCATGCCTAAATTTCAGCTATGATTGATTGTATGCGTAACTGGATGTCATAATAAATCTGCAACCTTTACAATTAAGAAACTGTAAGTCATCAAAGGTCAAATGTCTGTAAACGGAGGTCTCCTCCACTATTTAACAGCTGAAGCAGGGTTTGTTTTTTCCCCCCCACATGTGCAAGCATGACTTTTTTTTTCTTATTTGAAATTCTGGCGCGTGTATATGCTATAGATATATTTTGATGTGCGTTGTAAGGCCAGTGGGAATATCTCAAGTCTTATTAAAGACAAGTGGTCCGGTCTATGTTCTACTCATCCTTATGTCCCAACTGTTTAAGGATCTGATGCATTGTGAGATTATTCTTAGCCTGTTTCAGATTAGTACACCTAAGAAATAGTTCATTTGTTATCAGTTGAATAGTTTTGGGATGTTTTGTACTTTCATTTGCTTTGTTTACTCCAGACGCTCAACAGCGGCCCACTGTCACTGAAAGTAAAAAGAGAGCACATGCTAACCAAAGGAAAACAGACGTCTAAGCGGGACCACAAGCCTTACAAGTCTGTACGCCTAATGTGCTAGGCATGCGAGTTGGTTCAGCTGTCCATTTCTCTTTGGGTCTCCTTTTACAAAATCTCAACAGGGGGTACATGCCACTCTATCTGCTTGGCCCTCTTTCACTATATCCTACAGGGCTGTGGGAGACCTGGCACGCTGTGTTTGCAGCCCTGTAGGCAGCTGAAGTGCATACAAACACGATTTATGCCTCCTCCTACCACACGTGAAAACATGCCACGCTGATCATATAAATTATGTGACTGTGTTCTAACCTTGGTAGAATGAGGGATTAGATTTTCAACTTGAAACCGTAACAGAGACCTCCAGTGGGCCGCATAAGATGAAATCACTACGGTAAATGCAGCCAAACTGTCACCAAAATGAAACTGAAAGCCAAAGACGGAAAACTCTCTGATTCATGATTAAATGCAAGTAAAAAAAAAAAAAAATCTATTTAGTTCAAACTGTTTGATAGAACACTGCAGTTTTTTGGAAACTGCCTTTCTTACGGTTTCATTATTTCTACAAATTGCCTCTGAGTTAAGTTAATGCTTGAAAACTTTCCTAAAGCAACAGTTTTTGCAGATACAGCTGGTTCACTGCTTAAAACCTTTTTTAAACCGTGTAAAATAACACACATCTGTAGCTCATATACCACACCGCTTTAATCTGCAAAAGACTGTTAACCTGCATAAACAAGATGTCAACTTCAACCACATCTCCTCATTAGTTCACTTTGTTGTTACCGAAGTTGTCCAAATGAGTCTGCTGCTAAAAGCTGTATTCATCGACCCCACAAGAGGGTGCAGCACTGCAGCGTGGACGTGACTGCACATCTGACTTCTGTTTACAGGCTTTAAACTTTATTACTGCAGTGTGTCAAAAAAGGACACAAACTGAAATGTCCCCATTATAAAAGTCTGTATATTTTTTCATTAATAATAATAATGATGATAATAATAATAATAATAATAATGATAAGATTTCTGCCATTTTGTGCAGCTGATCTGTCAGTCAATCCCTGGTAATGTGCCGTACTTCTCAGAGGGGACCTGAGGATTAGTGGGGACTATTTTTAGGGAGGTGTTGCAAAGCAGTGCACAGTTACAGGCTGATTAGTGCCAAGTTTCAAAATAAATTCTCACAGAATGAGGGGCGAAAAAAAAAAAGGAACTGAAGGAGTTGAATGTGTGGATGGGAAGGGTCATCCAACAGCCAAGAGTGGCAAATGAATAAAGGAACTTTGTGCCGGTTGAGGTAGTCAGATTGTCCTGGAATAGCCAGGCCACATGTTAAATCCACCACCAGCATATGGTGTTCAAGCCTGTTTGAATGACGGGTGTATTATCTCCTCTGCAAGTGTGCTCAGGAGGTGGAGGTGTCACAATTCTGACTATATTTTTAACTCTCTTGCGTGAATAACGCCTTGTTAAAGCTCATACTAACAGCAACGACAAAAAGGAAACAACCAGCTTCAGTCACCCGAGGACTTTATAAGCATGGTGTCAAACTTTTAATGAAAAGTGCTCCATGTAGAGAATGCAGGCAGCCAAACACTGGACATACACTGACTGTTTTTCAGTCATAAATCTCTGCGCTTGAGGACTGTATGGAATCTCGCAAATGTTTCTGAATGGCAAGTGTGCCCGCTCAACCTCTATTTCGAATAAGATGAGGGGGTGGGAGGGGATCACACGATGGCGTCCCACTCCAGATAAGACCACCAATGCTATGTACATCACAACCATCAAAGCTCATGTGCCTAACCTCTGCTTAGTGTTTATGCTCACCCCTATCTTTATCTGCTCAGCAACAGGCTCTCTCTGAGCTGCTCTCAGGTGGCAGGCAGTATTAATGAAAGGCCACAGAATGGCCAGCACTCACAGTAAGCGTGCTTCTCAATCCCTGGCAGAACTGTGGGAGCAGAGCAACCTCTTAGCTATTCTGATTGGAGATGGGAAGTTTTAAAGGTAACCAGGCTCTAGACCTTCTACTCCCCCCACCCCCAGAGAACTTATAACATGGAACTTTCTGAGGTTGCAGATAGGACCCAAGGACTTGGATCGCATCAGAGGTAGACTTTGAGGACAAGGAGCAGCTGAGCCTACACGGACAGCTGTTGGATCATTGTCACAAACTGTTGGATGGAAGCTCTTTGATGAGATTCTGACATTTCATCAAACCTCAAGTATTTAAAGAGCCTGGCCTCTGTGTTGCACTCTGCATTTGTGTTATTTTGAGCTGAGGGCATGCAATGTTTCCTCTGAATAAAAGCATGCTCAGATAAAGTGGGAACAGATTTATTGGACAAGTAGGCATTAACTTTAAGAAAGCATCTGCTTTGTGGTCAAACGGTACTGAGAATCTTTTGTTAACAGCTAATAACAAAATGAAGGTCTCAATAACTGACTTGCTAACAGAAGGCTTTTATTGGCTTTTAATGTCAAGAATCTGTGCCAGAACAAATACTTAACAATAAACTGTACAGACTGTAAGTAACAAACTATGCTAATTGCAGAAGATGCACTTTGAATACTTAAAATAAACGCTGCCGTGTTATGACCAGTAAAACTATGAGGTTGCTTACTCCTTCCATTCCTCCTAGCATACGTACAACTACATGCCCTCTCAAACTGACCAGAGAGAACTCGATCCAGTTTCCACAGAAAAATTGAAAAACTAATACTCGCCAAGCTAACTGCTTGCTTCTTCTGAGATGATTGCCCAGGGGAGAACATATGATGATGCTAACTATTTGAATTTATGTGAAAAGGAAGTTTCCACAGGACTTTGAGCAGTCCTGGGAAAAAGTACGCTACTTCCAAAGTAAATGGCCGTAAGTAGCAGCCATGTGCCGCCAATCAAATATACTTGATTAACTGATCATCAGCAATTGTAAGCACCTCTATAAACGCAGAGGTTTAGGCAGCTTGCTGCTCTGGAGCATTCAGTTGTGTGCCAATACGAAGCCAGTTCTCCCAGGAGTGGATGTCCCAGCAAATTCACCCCAAAGGTCAAACCTTAGAGAAACTGAAAAAGAAAACAAACCCAGGAGCTACATTTCAGATTCTACAGGAATCAGTTAGCATGTTAAATATTTAAACTCATAATAGTACAGTTAGTAAAAAGACTGAAGAAGTGGTTGGAAGGGGTACCAATAGAGAAAGCCTCTTCTCTCATAAAACAACACGGCAGCAGGACTGAAGCTCGCAAAGTTGCATGTGAACAAACCACAAGCACTTATTTACCAATAATGTGCGTAGAAAGTTCTTAACCTGTCCCCCCTCAAAAAACCCACAAGTGCGTGCGCAAAATGACACTCGATTTATGAAATGTACGCACCGGCCTATTCTGATCTTACCACGCTGTAATCACTCTGAACCTGCAGGCTTGTGCAGTCTGCATCCTACCTGCATACTGCCACGTTTACCTGCAGGTGAAGCAGAGAAAGTGATGAAGATGTTGCAAGAGAGAAGCGTGCACCTCTGAAGCAAGTGTTTTCATTATGTGCATTCCCGCACGTCCATACTGAACAGACCGATAACATAGTTGCGGGTACGTCGGCAGGATGTGTAGTTACATTTCCAGCTAGCTGGACCTCAGGTAGGTTACGTCATAGGTAGGTCAGAGGAGTTTGTTTAAATATCATACATGCAGCGTAGATTTAAAGATTTCACTTGAGGCAAAAAATGAGGAGAAAGGTCAACTGAAGAAAGGAAAACATATATATAATTTTAAAAGCATGCTATGTGTATATCTGGCAGATATGCTGCACCCATATACTCCCTCAAGATCATTAAGGCCTGCTTCTCAATTACTCCTGATAATGTTGCAGTCAAAGCCTTATGTGTCGTTGCACCAGATCTCTGGAATGGCCTTTTATGTCAGATCTAAACTTAAAACACAAGCTTCTGTCAAGCTTGTGCACTTTGGTTATAAGTGTGCTATACAAATAAAATTGACTAACTTGTTAGACAGCCAAGTCTTCATTTCTTAATATACATAGTCAGAGACACTTCTGATTATTTACACAGAGGTTTTCGTGTGTATGCACTCTTAACAAATGAGGGTCAATTTCCTCAAATGACAGACAATAACAATAGTGGAGATGTCTGGCCATAATGAAGAGCCATGTTTGGCAAAAAGCAAACACAACATATCAGCACAAACAACCCTTATATCAAGTGTCCAGCAATGATGGTGGAGGGGTGATTATCAGATGCAAATACTGAACACATTGCCGTCACTGAGTCGGCCAAAGTATTTTAGAGTCAAATGTGAGGTCATCCATCAGAAGACTAAAGCTTGGCCGACATTTGGTCATACAACAGGATAATGGGCCCAAGAAAAGCACTATAACAGAATGGCTAAAAAGGAAATGAGTCAGGATGCTACAATGGCGCAATCAAAGTCCAGAACCAGAAACATTAAAATGCTTCGCCAGACGTTAAGAGAGCTGTGCAACGAACTGAAGCGACGCTGTAAAGAAGAGCTGATCAAAATTCCTCCAGAACAATGCAGCAGACTTTTCACGTCACACAGAACACAAGCTGTTGCTGCTAAAAGTGGTCCAACAAGATTCTGGTTCAACCTGCTCCTGGATTGTGAGGTATACTTTTTTAACATTGCACTAACCGGCACAAAAATGCCAAACTCACAGTGACGCCACGGGAAAATGTAGGGGATTACCAGCATTACCAGCAAGCTTCATCCTCTTGAGGCCGCAAATGTCTCTACAGAGTGTCAGGCTACACTGCATCCACAGGGCTAGGCAACTACTGTGGTGAGAGGCTACTCAGAGGCAGTAACAAATTACACCCCAGAGGTTTCACATTTAAACGGCACACAGGTTTGATTTCAAAGATCTGTTGTCTCTTCATTTTCGAGCTGATAGTTTTACAGCATTCCCTGCTAATCGTCGCACAGAGCTTCAGTTCTGCTAGCTTGCAGTGTTGGTTATTTTCAGTTCATCTGATAACTGAGAATTAATCCCTGTTGCGGGCTCCCTACCAGCAAGAGCATGTGCCTTTGGCACGTTTCTTTTTGTTCCATTTTGAAAAAGAAAAAAAAGCCTAATAGAGGGGCTCATGAGGCACAACATAAGGAGGTAAATATATATAAAGCAGAAAACTGATCGTCCCTGGTGTTGGCCTGTGTTAGTGTTGGCTCACTAAGGTAAGGACCCTTATAGATGACTTCTCCATGATAGACCACCTGCAGTGTCTAGTGTCACTGCGAAGTATTTCCTCACTCCACTAACGTGTTGTGTTTGGTTGCTGTGACACTGGAACATCACAGCCACAGGAGGAATTAGATGAAGCCACACCGACTAGTTTTTTTTCCACTGGGAATTTTAGTGTGACTGATATACTGCTGAGCTACTTTCCCAGATTTGAAATTACATCTGGAACAGAAATGTGGTTTGTCACATTATTTTCTCTATAAAAGTTATTATTCTCTATAATAGTTACAGAGATCTAAAAAAAGAAAAAAAAAAAAAAACACCTAAATTCCCTCCTTGCAAGTTTCTGTCAGTTTCCTTAAGGTTGTTGAGGCAGTAATTTAAAAAAATGGAGGGATTGTAATTCTAAGACTGCAGCCTTTTATCGTCACAGGGTTAATTAGAAGTTTCAGCCACCCTCTCTCTCTCTTGCTCTCCCTCTCTGTGAATTTGCTTTTGCTTTACTACCAAATTCAGTTTGTACCTGAATTTATGTGAACACGCAGATGCTTTTTTAAGTGTGGGAATGTGTGAAAAAGGTCCCAAGAAAGTTTATTTGCATGATACGTGAGAACAGCTGTTGGGACCCTGGAGAGCAAAAGAGTGTGTAGAGAGAAAGAGGGGGAGGTGAAACCAGTGACCGCCTGGTAACACAGTGACCCTGAGTTGTCAGCGCTCTCAGAGTAAAAGGATTCGTGTAAACGGGGGAAAAAAAGGGACACGTTTCTGTTTCACACCACACGAGGCCAAAGATCAGCCACACTTAGTCACAGTGATGACAGTGTTAGTGATAAAGAGACTGAAACTCTCCTTCTTCTTCAATACTGAATGGAAAGAAACGAAAAAAACCAACTACTAAAACCTGCATTTGAGTTTTGAATTGTGCTAAAGAAACCGCAGTTAAGGACTTTATAACCAAATTCTTTCCGAGAATTAATGGTGCGCTGTGAGCGTGCTGCAACAACGCCTTCGTTCTCACAAAGGCACAAAAATAACCAAAACAAAACTGATTGTCTTTCACAGAAGTAAAACACATGATTACCAATATGTGGCTCACTATGTGGCAAATGACGAGTAATTTTCAGCATAAAGATTTTTGGCTCGGTCATTATTAGTCCATATAACAATAGCTTAATGGTAGCTTTCATTTGACTTGAATTCACAAACCGCATGTAATATAAGGAAAATTTGAACAGGCAACAAAAAGAAACCAAATTGCAGTGAGCCAGTTGCAATGATTATGCATTGATCTTTGGCGATGAAAGGAAAAAAGATGAAGTATCTTAGAATAATGAAAGGTGGCCTTATTTCCTTCGTTCTGCAAACAAAGCTTTAAGCTAAACACAGGAAATTTTTACCAGCTGTTATACTGCAAAACTAATAATAAAATAAAAAGAGTGTATGTGCCTGCATGTATAGTATATTCACTGTAGTCCTTATAGTTCCTGGTAATGTAATATCGTGCAAAGGTCTTGAATCACCCTTCATTTCTTTATACTTTGCTGGGAAATTGGAAAAAAAGTGCAGGGATTTTATAAACTGTGCAAACATACATGGAAGTATAGTATATAAGGGAAAACAGAGCTTCTTTGTATGTTGGCTGCCCTTTGTTCTGATATCTGACACTGCTCTATCCATAGCTAGTTTGTGACTGATGGTCTCCTCTACTTGCTTTAATTTGGCAGCCTTTTCTTCCAGTTTCCCAGTTGTGGCTTCTTGATAGTCAGCCTTCCACTGAGACCATTTCAGAAGGAACTTTGACGAAAGAAGATGAACTGTGTCGGGACTTTGCTGTTTTTTTTCCTGTTTCCTGAGGACATGACTTTCAGATACTGTCTGTGCACTGTAGATTGTTTTTAGGCCTGCCACTTATTATTTTCTTCTCCGCTTGTCCAGTTCCCTCAACTTTTTTCAGGACACACTGCAAACCATGCTGAGATATGCCAAGGTTTTGGCTAACAGCTCTTTGGGGATCGGCAAAAACATTACTTTATGTTGCGAAACTGTTATCTTTGGTATTTTTCACAGATTCAGCTAAACTAAATGGGAACAAATTATGCGTTTTTGTGTTAGAATGGTAGCAACAAGGTGCCAAAGGATACAATTTAAAATGGGTTCTTTGCTAAGTTTTCTGTTATGTGTAGACAAAACACTGGTTCATCCCTTTTTTGTTCTGAAATGATTTGTAGGCCAGTGTTAAGTGGTTTAACAAACAATAAAAACATTCCTCTGAAAACAATCAGGTACAAAAATACGACTGAAAATAAGTGAAAAAGCAGCCAGTGTCCAAAGAAAAAAAGACCTCCAGAAAGCGAACGTTTGCTCAAAACTACTTAAAAAACCTATGAGAAAATCTGACTCCTTGGAAGCAAAACATAAAGATAATGAGGGTGGCTCAAGACTTTTGCATAGTACTACAAGGCCACATCGTAAGAATGAATGATCATTTTAATCGTGTATGATGACTAACTTACACCACAAAACACAAGAATCTTTTTAAATTCTGCTGATCTTTAAGAAACCAACCAAAGTCCCAAATTACTGAATATTTTCTGTCCACTTTCCCTGTGGGGACTCGAGGCCCAGCTGGTTCTCACTTTGAGTTGGAAAGTCCCCCCTTTGTGCATCATTGTGCTCATCTATTTTTTCAGTTTCTTGCTCTTTCCTTCACACATGAAAGAAAACCACTTTGCCAAAATAGCTGACTGTCTGGTTCTTCAGTTTGTTGCTGCTGGGTGTGACGTGGCTGCAAATTTGTCTTTCAGAGGTGTCATCCACTGACTTACATTCTCTTGAAATTGACAGAGGCTCCTCCCACCTGGACAGAACATGATATTTAGTTTATTAATTAGCATTAGGATTTTTCACTTCAGGCATAAATTTAGATAAAAAGAACTGGAGTTCAAATGTGAGAGAAAAACAAGTGCACATTGGGTTTAGAAACAAGTGAGGGGAATAAAAGAGGAAATCCAGATAGGATATACTGCTTGATGCCTGAATATTAAACTGTTGATGTCTTAAACATACTGTGAACATACAGGGCAGATGGATATAATCAATAAAGTTACTATAACCACATGGTGCTGACAAACCAGAAACATACAGGGTGTAATGTTTTCTCTTGATGTATATTTTTAGTATCTCGCCTATATTTGCTGTCCACTTAGACCACTGCTATAAAAATTAATGACAACATTAAAGAAACTGACATGTAACTGTGATACTGGCAGTACATAAAAGGTCAAGGAATCAACAGCGGTATTACATTCTTTGCATTACTGCTTCCTGGAAATCCTTCAATTGACATTTTACTTTAGGAGCACAAATGTGAACCTTATGCTAGGATTTATTTAAAAAAAAAAAAAAGAAAAGGAAAGGAT